>JNBR01000120.1:0-13243 GCA_002081595.1 Achlya hypogyna | reverse complement strand
TGTCGGAGCCTCGACGCAGCAGGACGCACGTACAAGTAATGTTCGGCGTGCACGGGCGGCGACAGTGCGCGGAGGTATGAATAGAAGGCAAGATGCAACCCGTCTTCGGCCAGGAGCGGCTCCACAATTGCGCCGGCCTCGCGCAGCAGCGCTTGAAACGCCCGTGGGACGAACGCGTCGGCCAGCGTCGTCGCCGTCGCAGGGGTCAGCGAGCCCGCCAGCAGCGCGTGCGTCAGCGCGACGGCCAGCGCCAGGTCGCGCCCGAGCGCACGGCTGCTCGCGAGGTCGCCGATGACCTCAAGTACGCTGGCGCGACACTCGTCGGCACTGTAGAGAGGCTTGAGCGGCCCTTTGGTCGTTGCTTTGGCGTGGCCGACACCCCCGAAGTCGAGGTCTGAGACGAGGCGTTCGAAGAAGCCGATGGCTGTCACGGGCGCGATGGGGGCCGCCAGCGGCAGCGCATCGAGTCGGAGGAAGCCACAGGCGTCGTGTAGGCTCCGAAGTGCATCCGCGTACGCGTGACTCTCAACATAGAGCACCGCGACCCGCAGCGCTGCCGCCGCGTGCTTGAGCCGAAGGCGCTGCACTTCTTCTTCCATGAAGAGCCCAACGGTGTCGTCATTGTCGTAGTCGTCGTCAGCGTCGACATCGGTGTCGCCCACGGGCTGGAGCATTGTCTCCGAGAGCGGGAGACCTTCGGCAGCTTTCCGGGCGCGCTCGGCCACGTGGTCTGCGACGCAGTGCTCAAGCATCCGAATGCTTTGCTGCAGGTGCTGAGTAGCGCTGCGAAGGTGCGCGATCTGGTCGCCCGAAGCCATCGCGTCGTCCAGCTCCCGAAGGTACGTGTCGGCCATTTGCTCGGCGACGGAAGCCGAGATCGAGTCCTGCGCGCGAGAGCCAGGCTGGTCCTCGCGCAGCTCACCTAGAAGTTCGAGGCACGTGCCCAGGAGCTCTCGTTGGCGATGGCGCAGCCGCGCCTGCAGCGCCGGCGCCTCGAAGGCTGACGAGACCAGCCGGGCCGCCCGCGACGCGAAGCGGTAGCACAACATCGCCATCATGTACTTCCACTTGCGCTGCTTGCCTTGCGACAGCATGCGCACGTCGTAGAGACGCAGCGAGTAGTCGCCCTCGGCGCGGTACAGCCAGTAGGTGCCATTCGGTTCGGAGCAGTTGTGCTACCAAGCTGTGAGGCCGGCAGCGGGAGGCACCGGACCTGGAGGAATTTGAAGAGCATTGTCGCGTTGAGGTTGACGTCGTGGATGTCGAAGAGCGGCTGTGTGGACCCGTTCAAGTAAGGAATATCCCGCGTCTCGACGAGCTGGTAGCCGCGGACGTGGCCCTTGGAATGCATGCAAATCGCGAGCTCGGGGATGTTGGCGATCTGTGCAAGCATGAGGCGCCGCCTCGAGGGTGCTAGGGACGTACGACGTTGTCAAGGTAGTAGTCGAGCACGGTGCAGAGCGAGAGGTCTTTATCGGCGTCGTGGAGCTTAAGCGATACCGCCGGGTGATCCTTGTTACTGAAGAGCTGCACATCGCTACCGAGGATCTATGCAGGTGTCAGGCAAGGCGGGGTTGAAGCATCCACCATCTGCATGTCATGGAACTTCCACTTGAGGATGCGCTGAAATGCGGGCACAACGTTCGGGAGTGGGCCATCGTCGCCGACGTCGGGCGTGGCGGAGGGCGGGCGGCAGGGCGCCTGCTGCTTCTTGAGCTTGGCGCGACGCTTCTTTTCTTTTGCCGAGAGCTTGGTCTTGGGCGGCCTCGCCGGAGGCTCGACGGACGCGGCCGCAAGCGCCGCGGCAAAGTCGTCGTCATCGTTGGCAGGCGAGGCTGGCGGAAGCGCAGGGGGTGACAATGCAAGTTGAGTGCTTTGGTAGATGAAGTTCTCGTATAGCTCGGAAGCGCCAGCTTCCAGAAGCGGCCGCGGCTGGAACTGCGCTGCGTCGCCGATTCGCAGTACTTCGTTGCACTCGTCGAAGCCTTTCGGCAGGTCCTTTTCGTCTACGTCGCCGTCGACAACGAGCGTGTTGCCGACGCGATGGATCGCTAGCGAGACGCGACTACGGGAGTAAGGTAGCTTGAAGAGGGTTTTGATGTTCTCTGCGGGCCCGAGGAAGTGCACGTCTGCGTCCGTGCTGGATGCAGTTTGTGTAGGTGGCGGCGCCGATGCGCACTCATACCCACAGCCCGCGAGCTCGACCCGACCGCCGTGAAAGCGCAATGACATTTGTGGCTCACCCATTCCGTGCAGCTTAGAGAGGTATTCATGGTGCACGCGCCGTTGTTTTGCCGTCGGCGAGAGGTTCAAGTCCGTGTCCTTGGCGAGCTGCGTGAAGCGCACCGCCGGCGACGGCACGAGCACCAGACCATTGGCGTCACCTAGTAGTAGCTCGTCTGATGCATGTGCTTCCGCCGGAGCCGACGACTTGAACTCGACCACCCCTTCATTGTCCATCTGCTGTCGCCCACGCGTCCTCCTCAAAGCGCGCTTGCAAATGCGCCAAGAATAAAAACACCCAAAACACTCTTGAACAAGATATGCTTCCTTCAAGAGACACTTGGGTCAGCCAAAGATCGCGGGTAAATGCAGTCCTTACCCGCAATCTTAGTGCGTACTAAGCACTGAGAGACCGCCAATACTACTCCAGTCACCCAATCTAACACTCAGCGCCCCGCAGCTAGTTGCTGCATGGGAACGCTTCCTATTTCGCCCACGGGTGCCGCACTTGAGTCCCAGATTGTGTGTGTTTAGTCTATGCAATCTTCACCCAGCAGCAATTTTATACGGATAAGATCGCCATGGTCGCAGTATCCGGACAATGCTGGATACTATGGAGCCAAGCGACAGCGAATCGGATGCGGCACCGAGAACGAGTGCGACTGCCATCTCGGCGGATGGCACGCGACAAGAACGAGGCTGGCTAGAGGAGCGGACGACAGACCGCGGATCTGTGTCGCGAGCCTCGGGGTGCCTCCGGCTGCAGCCCCCGGTCCGTGATGTTGAAGTTGCCACAGGGCTTGAATATGGCTGCCGATGGGCACGCGTTTGTCGATGCCTCGTCTCACACCGATGGCCCTCGCCTACTACCTTAACACAGCACTTGCTCTTCGCCTCGTTGTTGCACATTAGATGAGCAGAGGATGCTGCTCGTATCCGCGTTGTTCCTCGTGGAAATCAAAGGCAATTTCCTGGACCTTACGAGAGTAAACCGCTTGCATTCGCCTTCATAGCTAAGAGTGGCGCATCGCTCCGCCTATTCGGGCACCTTGCGCGTTGCGCTGTTGGCAAACCTTCTTCTACATAGCAACATGGCAACCGATTTTCTTTCGACATTGCGCCGCCGAGTCCTTGTGCGGCGCAGGACACTGCGCGGCGGAAGACGTTAGTCCAAGGCCTCATGTCGGACAGTATAATGAGTTTGCATGTCTACAAGTTCTGCGTGTTGTGTGGCTTGGTATGGGGTGCTGCAGGATCCACATGCCTTGTCGCTTCAACTAGCTGATCGCCGCCACTAGGAGATAGCAGACCCGCATATCGTAGCCTAGTACAGCGAGCACTGTACGCGTCCAACGTCCCGATCGCTGATACCAAGTCCAGCCTGCTCTATCGGCACGTGCACCCACGTACCCCGGCAAGCACCAGCACCACCAAGGCTTGTAGCAACGACGGGGTTTTAACTGAGCTACCGTTTGTGGTAGCTACATATAGCACTGAAAGGCATCGATGGGCATCGAAGTGAATGCTGTGCCCTCGCTTGGCGTGTTGTGAGTTCCCCGTCGATATGGACAATGTTAAGCGATCAGGTTTCAGCGGAAGACGCCGTGGAGGTAGTCTCCTTCGCGGATGTTTCGGCTCGAACTGCTGCGACGACGACTTGCCGCCGACGGACGACACTCGCTAACTTGTTCATGACGGATTGCCCCCGACATGACCGTCTTGAACAAGTTAGCGAGTGTCGCCCGTCGGCGGCAAGTAAGTCGTGCCCTCAAATGATGCTGTAGTGTGACAACGAGGAAGGGCAGGCGCGAGAACAATCAAAATATGATGACCAGCTACATGCACCCGAGGGGTCTCGGTTGCGAGCATTGTGCACACATGGGCCCTGCGCTCTTTCCAGCAACTTCAGGGGCGCATCGAGCGAGATGGTGTCCCAGTTTGCTGGTCGTTCAGCCACATAATCGGCTGCGTCCCTCAGATGCGTGGCGACGTAGCTGAGAACGATGAAAGCCTCTTCCAAATCAGCAACTGCATGCACTCGCGACTTGACTAAATGCAATCGTCTAATATTTAGCTTGTGTCACTTCAAGGCAAACGACAGAGCCGGTGGGTCACTAGTCTTGGGCGTCCACATCGGCATCGTGGTCAAGCTTAGCTCGCTTGTTGGCAGACTCGACGGTGTTGAGCAGCGACTTACTGGCGACGGCTCGAAGCTTCTTTTTGTGGCGCTTGCCCTTGATATGAAGGGCCACGTCTTGGTCGCTGAGCAGCTGCAGCGAGCACGCGTCGCAGTAGAACTGGCGGTTAAGGACGTGGCTGTCGTCGTACGTGCGGTCCGGGTTATCGGCTGCCCGTGCGACCTGCAGCTCTGCCGCCCGGGCCGCGTACTTGGCAGTGTACGTGTCGACAACGTCGTCCAGTCCGAAAAGCGCGAACATCTCACGGTTCGACTTGGTGGCAGCGATATCGGCGACCTACCAGCAGCGGTGGTACCGTTGCCGCTACAGGAGCTACGTACGGTGACGTCACCGTATGGCACGACCACTGATGGCGCCTCGAGGGTGTTGACCTTGGATGGGAGCATGCGGCTCACCGAGTACTTGGTGTTCTGGTAGACGTTATCCGTCTCGGCAGCGACGCGGAGGAAGTCGCAGATGTTCTAGCGACGACTGGGCTCGAGCATCGACGTGGTGCACGAACCTCCGTGTACGGCAGTAGGCCCTCTTTGCGGAAGCAAGACGCGTTCTGCAGTGCACCGCGCGCAATGAGCACTGACTGGCAACCGGTTTCAGCACGAACGCGCGCGATGTCCTCCTGCGTGTAGATGTCGCCGTTGGCTAGCACGGGCACGGATAACGCCGACGGAATCGTCTTGAGTGCATCCCAGTGCGCATCGTCACACGGCCGCTCATGGGCTTGTCTATTGCCACGGCGAATGAGCGTCATGGAGACAGAAGCGACGAACCTGCAATGGATACCAATGGCAGCGGCACCGGCTTGCTCCATGCCCTTAGCAAAGTCGATCTGGTACGACACCTGCATGAGCTTTGCACGGGAAGGAGCATGAGCACCGTTTCACTGGGCGTCTCCTTGATGCGAATCTTGCAGGAGACAGGAATATTGAGGTTGCGCTTGAGGGTCTTGATTATCTACAGGCGACGATAAGTGGCTCATAGACTTCAGCACCTTGGACGTACATCGGAAGCGACCTCAGGCTTGCTCATAAGCGCAATACCCATGCCTCCCTGGATGGAGAAGTGCTTGGGGCAGCCCATGTTGATGTCCACCGAGGCCACGTCGTTGGCTCTGCACGTGTCGTCGTAAGCACAGTTGCAAAACAAACCGTGTGAACATACACCATTTCGGCGGCTTTGAGAGCCGTGACGGAGGCGGCTGTGCCGATCTGGAACACCACCTTGGATTTCTCCTCGGCGCACGTACGAAAGACAACACTGTCACCGCTCGAGCTCACGAAGTCGATGGTGTCGAGCACCTCTATCGATAAACAATAGGTATCGAGCATTTAAGCACGGCAAACCGTTGACGGTGCGGTGGGTGTGCGCGATCTTCTTGTCGATGATCTCTTCGCCGTAGACGAGGTCGGCGCCATTGCGAAGCGAGAGGAGGCGGAGCGGCAGAGTACCCTGAGAGACATTAGTCAAGAAGTATGGCACCTTTGATGGAAGATCACGTACAGCGCGGACCATGGGCGCCAGACACACCGCATTCTCGTAGATGTTGCTCATGGTGGTGACGGCCAAAGGATTATTGGCGGGATTGAACACTGTCGCTTAGGAAAACTGTATTTCGGACGCAATTCAATGGGTTGAAACTGGTTAAAAAATAGTGTTATTCATAATCGAAACGATTTCCGACACGATGACGCCGATGTTTCTCGAGAACGTTGATGCGGTTGCCTCTTTGGACAAACAGGACGTCCACTACCACATCGAAGACATATTTCCGTCTCGGTGGCTAACAACATCTTTGATGGGCGTTCAGGGCACCTGTTCCTTTGACGAACAGAACGAGGTGTGTTGTTGCCTTCCGGAATGTGTTGGAGGAGCAAGCGTGGTGCCCACGGACGCTATTTAAGAACGGAAAGCACGCTCAGGAAACTGTTCTCTATGGACACTTCTCGCTATTTACTCGCTCGGGCCAACACAAACATAAACGCAATTGATTCTAATCGGTTTTTGCCTTCTTGAACTATAATTCAAACTTTTCATGCAGGCATTTGTTCACCATAGTGCTTTTCGTACCGATTGGAAAATGCGCGGCAACCTGAAGGGACCATCTTTCGCCGCCGAGAGCTGAGTTGGGGGAGTACGAACACTCGCGAAGTCAAACTGACCAATCGCTAGTACACTATCTTGAGTGTGTCGTCAATTAGAGCATGATAGCGGTGTTTGTCGGGTAGGAGAGCTCGTGATAAATTGATGGGCAGCTTTATATTGGGCCACAAATAAGGTTTTTTGAACGTTCCTAATTTTGTGAGTGACGGTCCGCAGGGTCATTGGAGTTGGCGACGACAACACAAGCATGGGCGGGAAGAAGATCACAAAGCAGCAGGACAAGCTGGCCAAGGCCAATGCGTCTTCAAGTGCCCGCGCGGTGCAGTACCTTGGCAATTCCGGCGCCACGTCCGGCTTCATTGGCTTCTCAGCGTTCGCGGCTGCTCCAGCGCCAGCTCCGACCGAGGCATCTGTCTCGACGCCGTCTTCGTCTGCGACCTTTAGCTTTTACGATGGTGCCGACGGCGATCTTTCTCTTGCGCTTAAAATGCTTGGGAAGCGCGACGCACTCACGAAGACAAAGGCTCTCTTGAGCTTGAAGGACGCCATTGTGCCTGGGCGGAAACCTCTCGAACTGCGACCGGCCGTCGGCCACTACTGCTACCTCTACGGCAAGCTCATGGCCGAGAACGACCGGCGTGTACGGCAACTCTCAAACGAAGTTCTCCTCGCTCTGCTCGAGAAGATGAAGAAAGCGACGGTCTTCCACCAACACATGGCTCTGCTGCTCCCCACGTGGTACATTCTCGCCATGCAGGACAGCCACGTCGAGACGGCGCGAGTCGCGGCGCGGAGCTTCCAGATCCTCTTCCCCACCCCGCCCGACCAGCAAGCCGTGCTCACAACCCACGCCGAGCTCCTCGTGACGTCCATCCGCCAATACCTCGTCGCCAAGGTGGACGACCTCAGTGACCGCGACTTGTACTCGGCCGACGAAGCCGAAGAGCGCTACGAGCGCATCCTCACGTCTGCACTCCTTGGCCTCGGTAAGCTTGTCGAAACCCTAGCGCCGGTCGCCGACGCGCAGAGCCACTTGGCGCCCGACGGGCTGCTGTACCACCTGCTCACATCGCCGGCGCTGACCCGACACACGGCCGCAACGTCGAAGAGCGCCACCTTCTCTCGCGCCAGCGTCCGCCTTGGTGCTTACAAAGCGCTCACTGCCGTCGTCTCACACACGACTATCCCGCTTGAAGCCAAGGCCGTCCTCGGCGTCTTCCAGGAAAAGACCCCGGGGAACCATGACGCCATGTGGTCGCTTGTGTTGTCGTTTGTGAAGCGGACGCCAGATTTGCCATGGGCTGCGCTCCAGTCCTCGGTAGTACCCCGCCTCCTGGCACTCATTAAGCACGGCTTCTACGGCTCGGGTGCCACTTCCTACCCGAACCTGCTGCCGCTCGTGGCCGCGGTGCCCTTTGCCGTCGGCGCCGACGTGCTGTACGCGCCGCTGCTGCAAGCGCTCTGGAAGGGCCTCGACACGCCCCACGTACTTCAGGCCGAAGCCGACGTTGTCGCCGCTTTCCTCGAGTGCCTCACAGCCATGGTCACCATCTTTGTGGCGCTGCCGCCTGGCACCGACGCCGACAAGGCTGCGCTCGTTGCGGCGTTCGACCCCGCGGCGTACGTCGCGCGCACGTTCGACGGCGTGCTGCACACGGTGCTGGCGTCGCTGCTCCATGCGTCGCTGTCCGACCGCGCCTTTGCCGCCGTCGTGAAGCACCTCTTCCAGCTACCGCCGCGCGTGCAGCTTTTCCGCGAAGGCCGCAGCGCGCTGGCCGAAGCTGCTGCCGACGATGCCACCAAGACGAAGTGGATCGCGCTCGTGCTGGCAGTACAAGACGCATTCCTGCGCATATTTCACGACGCGCTGGGCAGCGCTCTCGTCTCGGGCATTGAGAAGCAGCTGGCATCGACGGCATTTTTGCCGGAGCGCCTTGTGGGACTCCTGGCCCAAGCCAAGGCAACGTACCTCAAGCAGTCGGACGGCGCGCTGTACGCGGCGCACATCGTGCCGCTGGCACAGCGCGTGTATGCGGCCGTGCTCGCGTCCATCGACGTTGCGCACCCGCTCGCGCGGCAGTTCCTCGTGCTCGCCCAGCTGCTCGACGTCTTTGGAATCGACGCTGGCGTCGGCGCCGACGCCGCCACACTGCGCGCGCAGTACGAGACGACGCTTGCACCGGCCCTCGCCCACTTGCAGCCGCCCACTGACTTCTTCAAACTCTTTCGGCACTACGTGCAAGCCGTGCCCGACGGCCGGGAAGCTATGTGGCGCGAACTCACGCGGCGGATGGACGCCATGGATGACCCGCTGGCAGCCGCGATCGCCGCGCGGTCACTTGCGCTCAAAAGTGCCGACGCCAGCGCCGCCGAATGGCTTGCGGGCGAGGCGCCCCCCGCTGCGCTGTGGGGTGTGCTCTGGCGCAGCCAGTGGTTCGACCGCCACGTTAACTCGCTGCTGATCGCTGGCGCTGCGCGCGACTGGACGGCCACGGAGACGCTCTTCCTTGCGTCGTGCTGGGCTGACGGCGGCGTGCCTGTAATCGCCAAGGCCACGCTTGATGCCGCCGTTCTCTACTGCGACCGCTTTCACGCGACGCAGACGGACAACGTACTCGCGGTGCTTGAGTCCCTGCTACCGCACGTCGAGCGGACGCCGACTGCTGTCGCGCTTGTGCTCCACGTCGTCCGCGCAATGCACGCCGCCAATCCAACGACGGCCCACACGGCGACGTGCCTCTGGAGCGAGCGGTTGCGCCCGCGCATCCAGGCGTTTTGGAGCTCCGATAGCAAGGCAAAGCTGGTCGCGGCCTGGGCCGACGCGCTGAATGCAGCTTTTGCGACGGAGGAACCACCAGCATGGGCTGCCTTCGCTGGCGCATACCTCGCGCTCGACGTCGTCTGTGGCGAGGCACCCGCGGCGCTCTGGAGCCGGCTGTCGGCACTCGCCACGCCGTCGTACCGACAGCTCGAGCTACTCGCGGAGCTTTGTCACTACGACGCTAGCGCCCTCGTGCGCGGAGTGACGCTTGACGCACTACTGCAGTGGGTGTATCTGGACGTGGGCTTTGCGCTCACGTGGTTTGCCGTGGACGGCGCCCATGTCGCGCCCGTGGACATGGTGACCGCTGGTGCCTCGAGCCATTGGCTCGACAACTATCTGCTGCTCGGGCCGTTGTACGAGGCCCCCGTCGTCGGCGCGCTGCTTCCCCGTGCGCTCGCACTCGCGCCACACGAGGCCGCGCCTTGGCTACAGTGCGTGCTCACAACGCACATCGACAACCCCGCGCTCAAGAGCAGCGTCGTGCTGGCCGCAAGCACGACGCCCGACGGTACCTTCGTACTCGAGGCCCTCGTGCAAGTGCTTGTCGACGCGCTACCGCCGGCGCAAGTCACCACAACGCTCACGCCCACGCTCTTGGAGAACCACCCAACGTACGCGCCACGCCTGGTCCGCCGTGGGGTCGTTGACGCAGAGGCCACGGTGACAGTGGTCGCAGGCCTCGAGGCCCGGCCGTTCGACGCGCTCGCCGGAAGCGGGCCGCTGCTCGCCGCAGTGCTGGCCGCGGACGCGATGGCTGTGGCTGGCGTTGACGGGCTTGTGGCTACGTGGACGCAGCTACTGGCCACGAGCGGCCTTCCGAGGCCGCTGGCCCCCAGCGAGTGGGCAACGCTGTGCGACGTCGCCGTCGTGGTGATCGGCGCTGGGCGACCCGGAGCGCTGGGCTTGGCCACGCAGCTGCTCAGCGCGGCATTCGCAGCCAAGCTCGACCAGTCGGCCATCGTGGCGCTTAAGCTACACACAGCGCGCACCGATGGCTCCGGCGATGTGCCCTGGCTGCGTGCACAGCTGCTGCGACTCGTGCAGGCCGTGGCGCTTGCTGGTCACGACCACCTCGACCTTGAGCTCGCGCGGCCACTACGCGACGCCGTGCTGCACACGGCGTTGCGGGCCGTCGCCGACGGGCTTGCGGTGCGTCCTCAGGTGCAGGCGGCCTTTGTAGGCTGCAACGACCTCGGTGCTTGTGTGCAGCTAGTGGTGGCCGCAGTTGCCGCCGATCGCGCTGTCGCGACGGGCCTCCTCGCCATGGCGGACGTCGTCAGCTTCGTGGACTTGCCGCCCGAAGGCCTCGCGGGCGCCGTGCTGCAAGCGTTCGATGGCCGCGATGCTCTCTGGGCTGCCCTCACGCACTATGGGGCACATCCGGTGCTCCAAGGCGTCGTGTACGGCTTGCTGCGGCTTACAGCCTTGGCCGTGACAACAGACGCGCACGACACGGGCGTCGACGTGGACGCCGACGACGAGGCGGCCACCGAAGCGGCGCTGGTGGGCGTGCTCATCTCGCCGGGCCTAGCAACTGCGCTGGCCACAGTCACGGCCGCGCCCGCGACGCCGGCTGAGGCCCTCGCGCAGTTTCTGCTCTGGGACTTGTACTTGCGCATGTTCCCCGACGGCGGCAGCCCGCTCGTTACGTCGGCGCTCGGTGCGTTTGTACGCCCGCAGCTGCCGCTGCTGCTGCTATCATGCGGCCCGTACCTCAAGAACGTGACGCTCTCGGAAGGCGCGATCGAGCCGGCGTTCCCAACGCTGGCCCCGCGTGACCACTCGGCACCAGGCTTGCTGGCGCCTCTTGCAGGAGCTCTCTTTTACCGCACCGTGGTCAAGCTACCGACAATGGTGCGGCTGTGGTGGAACGACGAGTGCAGCCGCAGCGCCCGGTCGTGGGTGGCCAAGTTTTGCGAAGAGGTGCCCGCCGCGCGAGGCTCCAGCTCAGCTCACGGTCTGTGTGTAGAACGTTTCGCCGCTGCTGCTGCAGGAGGAGATCGCGGCGATTCACGCTGCTGCGGAAAAGGACTTGTGGGACCCCGAGTACGGCCGCGGACGCGCTGGCCGCGACTGACGGAAGCGTAGGGAGATGAACGTGCGCGGCAGCAAGGTGTCGCGGGAAGTGGTCACCTCCTACATCAAGGACGAGTGCTCGCTTGAGATGGTGGTGCGTGTGCCAGCGTCGTACCCACTCCGGAGCGTCGAGGTCGAGTGCACCAAGCGAATCGGTATCTCGGAGGAGCGGTGGCGGCGGTGGGTGCTGCAGATCATCAAGGTGACGTCGTCGCAGGACGGGTCCCTGCTCGACGCTGTACTGCTCTGGAAGTCCAACGTCGATCGCGAGTTTGACGGCGTCGATCCTTGCCCGATCTGCTACTCGATCCTGAATCCCAAGACCATGGGGCTGCCCAACCTCTCGTGCAAAACATGCAAAAACAAGTACCACAACTCGTGCCTGTACAAGTGGTTCAACCAGTCGAGCAAAAACAAGTGCCCGATCTGCCAGCAGCCCTTCTGCTAGTCCTCCTCGCATGTACATCAATATATATCTGGCATGTTGCGAACATCCACCTAACGAGCTATGACACGACGCACCAGCAGCTGATGTTGGTGGGCGGCGCGCTGTTCGTCAGCGGATGATCGCTGCCGGCTACGAGAGAGACCATGAGCGCAGCCTGGACTACAACGGCGGACCTCCGGATTCTGGAGCCTTCTTCGGGGGTACGACCGACACGTTCACGGGCGTCGGGTGCGTCGGGAAGGATGGAACCTTGCAGTCGGCCAGGCTCTTGGCATCAGGGAGCGCACCGAGACCCATGCAAATGAGACGGATGCTAGTAGTGCACTCGGGCTTGGGGACGTCTACGTACGAACCATGAGGCCGACGGCGCGGAAGGCCTCGGACCCGCGGGCCAGGCGGCCAGCAGCTGAGCCTTGATGGTCGCAACAGTCGTGGACCTCGGCGCGGTGAGCGCTACCTTGACGCCGTCCTTGTTGGCGAAGAGAAACTTGAGCTGGACGTCGTCGGCGCTCATGATGATGGCGAATGGGTCGTTTCGTAGAACGTACACGGATGACACCTCAATTTTTGGGCCAATTTAATTTGCAATTTAATTCCACGACCGGCGCCTGTGGGCGTCTCTACAGCCCCACGGCGCCACGGACGTGGGCCCTCGGCTGCGCCAAGTCCGTGAGAGGCGATCGTCGAAGGACCCGGCCACAGGGCGGCACGGCGCCAGCTCGATTTCGGTACAGTACTAGCTCCTGATCGGAAGCTTGTTCTACCGGCTGATCTCATGACGGGAGCTTGAGGGACGCCCGAGATGACGCCAATGGACTCTGTCTTGGTACTAATGGTCTGTGTTAAGAGCACGAACGGATTGAATGATTAGTGCATGCTTGTAGCTTTGGCTCGCTGCATGGAGCTCCTCGAGACTTGTTGCATCCTAAAAGTCGTTAACCAGCGCAAGTTGCTTCAAAATCAACGAGCTCATTGTGCCCAGATAACGGGCCATGGGCAAAGGGCGATGCGTTCATGCCAAAGCCCCCATATGCCAGCTGTACATGAGAGATGAGGCTGTTCGATGCTCCGAGACGCGCGCAGAAGCTAGCGGCGGCGGGGGGCAATTGCCAAAACTGGTATATTCACGTTAGCGTTGACAAAACTACACCAATTCCACTTTAATTTGGCCGTTTGTCCGTTGTATTTGGCCAAACCCCAACTATATTGTGCCTAGTGTCCACTTAATTTGGCCTAGCGTCCAGTATATTTTGCCAAACGTCGAGAATATTATGCCCAGTGTCCACTATATAGTGCCAAACGCCAAATATATTTGGCCTAGCGTCACTTATATTTAGTCATCCATTAAAAAATTACAAAATTGCGCTGTTTTTGGTA
>JNBR01001822.1:0-16435 GCA_002081595.1 Achlya hypogyna | reverse complement strand
TATTCTGCCTCGTACTGTATATTTCGTAAACCCTAACCCTAAATTCAATTTCGGCTTTATTGATGATGACCCTTGCCATTTGGATAATCCTCTAATATCGTGGAGCAAACATGTACATTAAAATGGCGGATATTTGCCCTGTAGCAGTCCAACGCGCGAAAGTTGAGCACGTTGACTGCAGATGACACAGGCTCTCTGCCGTTTTGTGAAAAGTTCACGTTCGTTTCGTCGATCCAGATTAAATCCTTGCTCACGCGAGGGACCATCAGCTGTGTGCGGATATATTCAGCGCGCTAGGCCTGAAACAACGGGTCGCTCAGTTTGTGCGGCTCTGGTGAACGTCATAGTGCATCAAAGGTTGCAGTATTGTTGCCCGTGAGGTTGCAAGCAGTCGATGTAAAGTTTCGTCAGGATTGGTCGGCGGAGGCCCCTGCGCGTTTTACGATAGGATCAGCTGGAATAAACTTGCGAGGCTTGGCGCCGTTGGCAAAATCGTAGACCTAATCATCGCGCCCAGCTTAGGAAGCGTCTCGGATGTGCCGCTTCGCTGACAAACATTTGCATGCGTCGCCGGCGCGGGGCCCAGTGGCAGCGTGACTGGCATGGGCTGGATCATCACCTGGTTTTGTGCTCGAATACTGTTCGGAATGACTCTTAGATTAATGGTCTTGCCCCTTCATTCTTTCATTGCGATTTTTTACTAGGCCCATTATTAAATGTAGTGACACTTGGTGGAATACATTTCGTTGCCTGCTAAATATACAAGAGACGTCGTCATATTAATTGGACATCGGGCGATCTAAACTGACACTGATCCAGATGTATCTGAAACCTTAAGCTCAAACGTAGTACGACATAAAATAGATAGCAAAATGAAATGTATCTTCACGTATCGGGGGCTCTACTGAATGGCGATAGTTGCGTCTTTGAGTACTTTGATGTTGTAAACGAGGGCCGTGACGTCGGCGAAGTTGGCATCAATGAGATGCACATGATGGTCGGTGTCTTGCACGATGATGCACTTGACACTCTTGCTCACCTCCAACCCACTCGCTGTTGACAAATTTGTCGTTGTCTGCATCAACCGTTTTCTTGCGCGAAGCTCCTTTTCGGGCAGACCAAAGAGGACCAGGTGGCTCATGAAGTACCACTGGAGGGTGCTTAGTCTTCGCGCTTTGCAGTGGATAACCGTCCCATGGCTGTCGGGCTCGAGCACGTCCGGTTCGATGCCGTCCAAATAGTCACACAGGATGGAGCTGCTGTTAAAAATGGCCTGACGCGCGAGTGAGTTCTTGGTCACAAAGCGCCAGTACTTCACATTCCAAACATGATCAAGAATGGTAACCATAGCCACGTTGGCAACCAGCAATGTGCCAAGCGCCGGAAGACACCGGAGGTAATAGCCCTCCAAGGCGTTAACGTGGATCGGGTCGAGTAGCTCGTCCGTCGAGTAGATTTCGTAAACGACGCTGTTGTTGTAATCGATGTACTGCGGGACATAAACCAATGCAATGGTGCTCAGATACAGGCTAACAACGCTGCGCAGATTAAGCCATCCCATGACACGACTATCGCCGCAATGGGACGCTGTCGAGACGACGCTCCACAGAATCTTAGCTCCCTTGAGAATGGCGCAGTTGACCCACAAGAGCCGAATATTTAGTGCAAAGAGTTGTAAGGTGTACCAAGCGTTGGGGGCGTGAATGTTGTATTCCTCAACGCTGCGGACGTAGAGCAACCAGTTGCCCAGGTCAAGGATTGTGCTGATCGAGAAGAGGAAGACAACAAAGTCCGAATTGTAGCTGAACATGTCGAATTGAAGTGCGTAGCTTGAGTGCGCAAAGTACTTTGGCGTCAAAGCCCGGATTACTTTGCTCACGAGCGACTCGGAACGGTTAACGTCCACGTCCTTCCACTGAACTGTCCGACGAGACGCGAGGTATCCGAGAATGGCGTAGGCGATCGCTATCGCTTTGAGGTAGTGTGCCGCCGAGGATGCGATGGATTGCGGCAGCATGATGCCAAGCTTGTACGTTGTGCCAAGAATATTATCGCTCGCCGTGACGCTCGCAAGCCCGGTCGCGTCGTTGTACACCACCGTCCAGTTGCATGTACCAAATCCCATTTCAGACACCGTTTTGCAGCCTGTACAAAAGCTCTCGGAATAGAGTCGATAGTACGTCACCAGGAAGTTTTGAGGCGCAGTGGTGTTGGCCAGCGAAAACGGATCCGTCAGTCGCAAGTCCACCGCCAAGCGGGTGGGCGTGTACCCTAGGGCCGTGAGCGCCGTACTTGACATCCCTGATGGTGCCACAGGCGGTTCGCTTGTAAAGGTGTGACTGATAGCGTTGCCATGGATGTACGTGATGGAGTTCGAAACGACGCCAACTTTGACGTTGGTCCCAGTGACCACTGCATAGGTCCCGGTGAACATACTGCATCGATCGATGGCGCCGGTCATTTCGTACGAGCCCGCAGATACGACGTAGTAGCTATCTTTCTTGCCGACAAATTCCCCGATCGTGTAATTGAGCATCCACAAACCGACTTGCGAAAGTGTTGAGAGATCTTTTGAAGGTGGGAAGGCGTACTGGGCCGCTACATCCGAGGCGTGGGGGGTATTTGCTATCGGCGTCACGAAGCACTGCGCGTTGCCGATGTAGTCGTTGAGCGCCCAGTTGTTGGTAAAAGCGTCGATCACCACCAGCACAGTGACGGCTATACCCAGAAGCAGCACCGCAAATCGTACTGCCTTGCTCGATGAAGAGAAATTGTTCTTGAAGACAACGACTGCGCTGAATGTGGGGCCGATCGTTTCAACCCGCGACGCCATCTATTGATTCTGATGGCGCGGAAGTAAAAATGGAGCAAGTTTCGTGGTGTCCAGTGGCCTTTCGCGCAAAATCGGAGCTGAAACTGTCGATTCAATCGCGTCAAATCGTTTCCTGCGCTTACTCATTCCTTCTTCGCACGCCGACACCGAGGCCGTGGACCGTAGCATGCCTAAGCTGGATTGCAAGGGAAGCGTACACTCGGTTGAACCCACGGGCTACTGCTTTTTCCTATCAGAACGTGGATGGCATTCTATCGGACGTGCTAAATAGCACCCATTGCTCGATGCAATCAAAGGTTACTGATTGTGTGACAAAACGGACGCCCTTTATAGAAATCCTTGTATCGAGGATCAACATGTGCTGCTATCGTGAATACCATAACTCTTCAGGTTCATTCACAAGTGCAAGACAAATCGACAGTCTTTCGGCCCTTACCTGCCTGTTCACACTCAGAGTTTCTGTTCTAAAACAGTTTGTGCCACTACGATTCATGATCATAATGCACCGCCAGTTCGCTAGAAAGATGTCAGTAACCATTCCAAATCATTGGCGTCCGAGCATGTTTGACACCTCGATTAATGTTTATGTGCTCAGCACTCATCCACTGTGACCTCATAACGGGCTCAAAGAAATATGACTATCGATAGAATAGTGAACGTGATTGTTTAACGTAAATGCCTCCAAGCGCTAGTGTATCGCAAAAGTCGAGTCCTTGAGGACCTTAATGTTGTACACAAGAGGTGTGATATCAACAAACGTGGCGTCAATCAGATGGACGTGGTGGTCGCCATCTTGTACAACGAGACACTTCCCAGTCGCCGAATCCTCAGTGGTCGAAGCCAGATGCTGTGCTGCATTTGTCTGCGCCGAGCGCTTTCGTGTTTTGAGATCTTTCTCAGGTAATCCAAAGCACGTGAGGTGATTGAGAAAAAACCATTGGAGAGTGCTGAGCCGGCGGGCCTTGCACACGAGAAGAGCACCATTGCCATCGGTTTCCGTTTCGATTTCAACGCCGTGCAGAAAGTCGCACAAGATGGAGCTGCTGTTGAAAATGGCTTGGCGCGCGAGCGAGTTTTTGGCCAGGAGTTGCCAATTGCGATAGTGGATCAGATGATCCAGCGCAGTGATCACGAAGATATTGACAAGTATGAGAACGATGACAGCTGGCATCGCCCGCAAGTAAAAGCTGTCGAATGCTGCCACATGTACTGTGTCGAGGTTTTCAATCTTGTGATTCAGGTCGAGCGTCACCGAATTGGTGTATTCGATATACGGCGGCACGTACGTGAGGAGAATTGCGCTAGCGTACAGCGACGTGACACTTGTCAAATTCAAGTAGCCCATGATCCGGCTTTCGCCGTTAAAGGTGGCCGTCGTTAATAGGTGCCACGTAAGCTTTAGCACCTTGAGTATCGTGCAGTTGATCCAAAGCAACCTCGTTGTGAGCGCATACGTTTGGATGGTGTAGGCGAATGTTGGACTGAGCGAGTTGAAGAGATTCATGACGCGGAGGAAAAGTAAACAATTTTGCATATCGAGAAGCACACCGGCCGAGAAGAGGAAGACAAAGATGTCCGAGTTGTAAGTAAACATGTCAAAACGGAGGGCCTTGCTGGGGTACGGAAAATACTTGGGCATGACTGTGCGAATTGTTTTGGCCAAAAGCGATGTTGTTGCAACCGTGTCCACTTCTGTCCATTGTGCCGTACGGCGACCAGCGAGAAAGCCACTCACTGCAACAGCAATCGCGATGAACTTTACGTAATGCGACGCGGAAGAAAAACCCGACTGTGGCAAGAGGGCACCCACTTTGTACATCGACCCTAGGACGTTTGTGCTCGACGAGACTATGGCAACTTTGGCGCTGTCGTTGTACGTGAAGGTGACCTTGCATTGACCGAAGCCAAGTTCTGTGGCTGGGTTACAACCAGTGCAAAAGCTTTTGGGGAAAATCTTGAAAAAACTGATTGTCAGTTGTTGTGGCGCCGATGTGTTGGCAACCGTGATGCCCGTTGTCAGCCTCATATCGGTACCGGTACGACCCGCAGTGTACCCAAGAGCGTTTAGTTGCGCACTCGTCATGGAGGTATTTCCGAGATTCGTATCGCGATCTCCCGTGAAGAGATGGGTCAAGGCATTTCCACGGTAAAACGACACCGTGTTTGACGCAATCGCCAGTCGCGCCGTGGGTGTCGCGCCGACGTCAAATGGGTATGTGGCCTTGAAGATGGCACACTGATCCATCGCCGTAGTTAGTGGAAACGATCCCACCGAGGCCACGTAAACGTCATTGCTCTTGGTGACCATGGCATTGACCGAGAAGTTGACCATCCAAAAGCCAATGTTTGAGATATCGTCAAGGGAGCCACCGCGTGCAAACCTGTACTGAGCCGCGAGGTCCGATGCGTGGGTCACCTTGGCGATTGGCGTCAGAAACGTGTACCCGTCCCCCACGTAGTCGTTGATGGCCCAGTTGTTGGCGACGCTGTCAATTGCCACGAGCAAAATGACTACGATGCCGACAAGCACATCGAGGCGCTGCACCCACGGGCTCAAGCGCGCATGCGATCGCTTTATCTGCACTCCGTACGACGTGGGCCCGATCGCCGTCACGGGTGTGCTCATCATCGCGTTAGCAGGTGCAGTCGAAATAGGGGTGTATGCACCACTTTACCTATTTTTGGCGCGAGCAACCCCTTAGTCGACGGCGTTTGAACGATACGTCGTGCATGGCTTTAGCTGCTAGGATTTATGCCCCTCGTCAAGGCCCTGCCATGCCCTAGGCGCAAATGGCACACCGGTTTGCTCGCTATGACAACCCAGTGCCCCCCGTGTGTCTTTTGGTGTTGCCGACAACCCTTTATCCCATTTTTGTCCCAAATTACAATGTATTCAACTGGGTTAATTCGTCGATTTTCATTTTCCACCAGGTTTGTTTTTAAAGGTGGCCATGATTTTTGTATGGAGACTGGAATTTTTATCCTCGAGGGCATTTTGCTTTACAAATCGGCGACGTTTGTGATGGAAAATTGGGACAAACCCAACAAGGGTTCTTCCCATTTTGCAAGATGGGGCGTCGCCGCCCCCGCCACCACAAAGCTCCAGAAGCTTGCGAGATGCCCTTGGCGCCGGCCTTAAAGCATTTGGTGGTGATTTTACCACTGTCACTGCGCACTCATCTCGCCATGGCACCCCAGAAACTAGTGGTCGCTTGGCCGATGGTAACTTTGGACCTAAGAGATGCCACCCCGGACGTATGCGCTTGGGTGGATGCCTTCTTGCCCAGTGCCCCAAAGCTTCATCTGTTGATCAGGGCCTGCGCCGATGTCGTACCCGAATGCTGGTTTCCGTATATTACCTCTGTACAGATCACATCGCCCATTGGGGCGAGCTCCACATCCGACTCGACGAGACTTCAAGAACTCCTCCTCTCGTGCCCAGCCTTATGTCGAGTGCACATCGAGTTGGCGGGCAATTGGTCACCTGTCAATCATTCGCCGGTTCTCAGTCTGGTACCGAGACTGCTGCGCCACCCGTCGGCCGTCGAGCTGGTCGTATCCAGCAGCTCCCTCAGTGCGATGCCCTTGCCTCGGGCCTTCACCAGCAGCCTCGCAACGTGGCTTGCCCACGGTACAATGCTTTCGCTACAGAACGTCGATATTGGTGGGATCGAGGACGAAGCCTTTTGCCAGCTCCTCAGTGATGCTCCTTGCCTTTTGGACGTCCGACTTCAGCACGTCCCCAACTGTGCCAATAACATGTTCAGCCGACCACTACCAAAAACGGTCTCAAGGTTTGAATGGGCACACGACAGCGACCGCCGCAAGTCTTACGGCGATGCATGCTGTGACCATGCTGAGTGCGACGGCGTCACGATTGACCCCGCAACGTCGCTCGACGAGTCACGTCGGTTATCTCCACAGCTCCAGCATCTCGTACTCGACCAACTTGCTACGATCTCCTGTCGGGTCATTGTACCAATGCTGCAGAGGCTTTCAGATCTCCGCCGTATAAGGGTCTCCGACGTGGAGGTCGGTGGCTTGATGGAGCTCGTTACGGCCCTACCAACATTGCCAAAGCTAGAGCAAGTGTCCTTTCGTTGGTGCCACCTTGACACCACCGCTGCCGTCGTGCTTGCGAGGACACTGCCTCAGTGCCCGCACCTCGAGGTTGTCGATCTACGAACCAACAACTTTACGTTGCGCGACATATGCAACGCTCCTAGATGCTGTGCCACATTGCATGCGATTACGCGCATCAGACCTGAGCAACCATTTCTGCAACGCCCGATCTCAGTATCCTCCAAGACCGCGAATACCGCGCTCGTAGGCAACTTGACGAGCTCAACATTTCGCCGCGAAATCAAGGCTTGGTGAAGCCTTGAGGAAATTCTACATGCGTAGGCGTTCTAGAGTGGAAGGTGTGCAAATAGAGTTGACATCGGATTTGAAGATGATATCGGTAATGCTTTAGACATAACTCATACGTAGGTATACAGTCATATCCTGCATTCTAGCAAGCACATATAATCATCATACGGCAGCAACGCCATGCACGTCCTTTCGATCCGATGGTGCCATGTCCTGGCGCAATGGACACCAAATGGCACATTTCATTGAAATGACGTCCGGCTTGCGGTGCAAGCGACGAATCGTCGTTGACTTGAATAGGTTTTCCGACAAATCAACGTTGCGAAGGTCGGGGCATGCTCGGCACGCAAGCACAACAGCGGCGAAGCTGCCATCGGTCAAATGGTTGCGATCCAACCGCAACTTGGCGAGCTTTGGGCATGCAGGGACACTTTGCATGACAGCTTTTACCCCTTCGTCAAAGAGGTCATTCGCCGTGAGCACGAGGGTCGTTAGAGCGCCAAGTTGGGGCAGCAATTGCGCAAGTCGCTTGCCACCCTCGATCATCAAGTAACAATGCGAGAGGTTGAGAGTGGACAGAGTATGCATGCGAGGCAAGTATGGTGCCAGCGCATCGATGCATAGGCATGGGTTCCATGTAAGATCGACAGACGACACGTGCGAAAGTGCGATCCGCTGGCCAAGGCTGGTTAAGTATGTCTCGGGGGCATGAGGATATTCGAGCACCAACTTCTTTAGTGAGCGCGGCAAAACCCGCGTTCGAGTCGTGGCCCACGTCGTCAAGAGCGCTTTTGAGAGCGACAAGTCGACGACGCGGATGGAGGTTGAGGTTGTAAGTGCACGTACAAGGTGATGTAGCGCTGGTGTCGGCTTGGTTTCATACGGTTCAGGATCGACCCATGCAAATGCCACCACAGGTGCGTGATAGAGCCACTCAACGAGGGCCGCGCTACATTTGTCAGTGACGAGTTCGCCGCGGTAGCCCGTTGCATAGAGGCGCCAATCCGTCACGTCAGAGTCTTTTAGGCGATCAAAAATTGGCTGCAAGTCCGTGCCATCCCAGCTTGGATGATCGACATACAAATGGAACGTGGAGAGGTGGGGGCAGAGTCCCAGAGCTTGGCCTATGCGAGCCATGCTCGCACGGAGTCGAATACCATTTCCGGGCTCAAGCACAGAGATCGAAAGAGACCGAATGCGGTCGCCGTGGTGCATGGCAAGGAAATGAACCTGGGCACCCGTGACACGACGAAGCGTCAGGTGCAAGTGAGCACGGCTCAAGACTTGCTGCAGCGGTTGGAGCAGCGGCGGAAGTTGGTTGAGAAGCGCTTGGGAATTCTCGTCGACACTTAGGTTTCCATGCCAGCCCATGAAGCTGTTGACGGCCTCAACGTGCTTCTGTAGTACGGAGGAACGCCCGAGCGCTAGGTGTGGCCACAAATCGGAAGCTGGAAGCATGCACGCCAAATGCCGCGCACTTTGCAAAGGAGCGCCAAGACTCGTCGGTGGCATGGCTTTCAGAAATGCCACAAACGCGGCAGGCGTCTCGACGTACCGCGCGATACGCGCAACGATCTCCGGCGCGTCCATGATGTTGCGTGGCATTCGAATGAAATTTACTGAAGCAGTTTCGACGATTGCCATGCAACGGACGAATCGGAGTGTTTTATTGCTTCTTTAGGTGCAAATAAGCGGAGTTGTGGTGATTGGGCGCGCTCGGTGGCACAACAGAGGTGACAGGCGCTCAAACATAGCAACTCAAGCTTGTAGAGGGCATAGCCTCGCTTGCATATTCAGTGCCGTGAAAGTTGCGTCGCTTAGTTGTGCAGAATGTACAGAATGACTTGTGTGGTGGTAGATTGATGAGTGGCTGAAGACCTTGCGCAGATTGATTGCACCGATCCCACCATAAGTAGCTATTGTCCACGACGACAAGCATGAGTGATTTTTTTGAACTTCAATATAATCATGGAAGGGCGATTCACGTTGAAAGCTGTTTTCGTCTCGCTTGCGTTCCGCTGTTAACTGCATTTGGTACAGTCACGCTACTCTAGTTCAATACCGCCTTGACAGTAATCTCGACGCTGTACCTCGTTTTTCTGTTGTCCAGAATCTACTAGTTCGTCCCTACTGTTGAAATTTGCATTGCGATTATCCGAAGTGGTATCGTCAGGACATTATGCTCTTTATTGGTTGGGGTTGGATACCTGGCTTGCGTCGTGGCCTGTGCCGCCATGGGATGCGTAATGTGTTCTGTGCCATAAACGTCACCGGGCCCTCCATCGACACATAACACAGTGTCGCGACGGTCTTTTTCGTTGACGTCAACTGCGACCGATGTGTATGCTCTCTGGGCTCCTTTAACCATGGTTTGACACCATAAAGACAAGCGTATCAAGTTCAAATAAAATACTTAAATTAAGCGCGGAATCGCGCGGTAGTGTTGCTTGGGTGGCGCGCCTTTGGTTCGGTCGGGCACAAGGCAGAGTTGCTGCAACTTGCGTTGCAGACGGCGCCAGCCTGACGAGACGTCGTCGTCGAGGATTGTAGCCACCGCCAAGACCTTGCGCGCAGCGTCGCTGCTGTCGTAATGTTCGAGAAGGAACTCGACGACGTCTTCGTGTCCTGCCCGCGTAGCCACCGTGAGGGCCAGGGACGTGCAGCCCTCGGAGCGGTTTTCGTGAAGAAATCGCACCACGTCCAAGTGTCCATTTGCTGCTGCCGCATCCATCGCGGCCACTGTGAAGCAGTCGGGCTGATGCTCATGGAGAAAACGAATGACTCCAAGGTGGCCGTGTTCGGCCGCGAGCTCGGCGACCTGGCCGGGCCAATGCTCGTGCCACGGGCAATGCTCAGCGTTCAAATACGCCGCAATGTCGTCACCCCCATGCTCGCCGACAAGCTTCCACGCCTCGGGTGGCCACGGCACACCGTGCCGGTGCAAAGCCTCCACAACCCCAATGTGACCATATTCGATGGCTCGGTCGATTGTTTCGAAGAAACAGCTCTGAGGGTGGGCTTTGAGAAGGAACGCCACAGCATCGACGCACCCCGACATGACAACGAGGTGCCATTCAACGTAGTCGACGACCATACGCTCGTGAAAGTGGGCAATCGTCGGTACATGGCCAAAGAGAAGACCGTAGTACCAGAGCTCGACCCACACGTCAACGGGAAAGGCGTCAAGACCAGCGGGACCATGGTCCTCATACCAGTGTGGAAAAAGTGCGTGCACAGCAGCAAGGGCCGTCGGCAAGGTGGTGAAAATAGCGGTGTTGTCCCAAGAGAGGCTGCGAAGAGCCTTGAGGAGGTGGTAGTAGTCGCCGTCAACACCCGATTGATACGACATGATTTCGAGGAGGAGGTCTTGCGAGTGCCACAATGGGTGCATCCTCACAAAGCCGAAATGAAGTGGCTTGTGGCAGAGACCGGGCAGGTGTTACAGAAATGCCCGTGGTGCGTTCGCAGATGACCCGTGCTGATGCTTCAACCATGTCTGGTCTCGCATGCCGGCTTCCGTCAATGGCGCGTCTTTGTCTCCGGTGGCGCTGACACGCATGGGACAAACCTTGGTACAATGAATTCGGGGGCAAAACAGGACAAAAAGAATCGTTGGTGGGCGAAACCTAGTCATAGTGGGTGGGATTAACTTTCCATGAAGTTCGTCCCATGGAGGGATTTGGCGGTAAAGCACCCAGTGTGCATTGGAGATAACCCGAAATCCCGTTCGAGAGGAAATTTGCCAGTTGAACTGGGTGATCTTTGCACCTCGGATCGATAAAAGTGCAAAAGGGGAACCCAATCGCCACTGTAGGTAATCCGCGGGCGCAGAAACGACAGACTGGCTGACATTTTGGACCAGTGTCCACGCCCACCCGCATCCCTTGGCGCTCAAAGTGCCAAACCTTGTCATTGCTTTGTGCACTTTGGTTCGCTGGCTCATTCTCCGTTGGCAGCAGATTGTTGAGCAATGGAAGGTATTCACCGTGCCCGGTTATTTGTCATACGGGCGAGTCATTGCTGTAATGTGTGCAGTAGTGGCCCTGTGATATTTAACGTATGAGAAACGAAGCATATCGGACGTCCAAGCTGCAATGCGGTCCGTCGCATGCAAAATGGAGATGTAATCTTGGTTGGGATGCCTGTCTGCTTGAAGTTGCTCGAAGCCATCACCCCGACAACACCAGGGAACTATGATGTGCTGGAAAAAATCAGCATCTTACACGCAACTAGCAACCACTCTTCACCACGAAACAAGGGTACATTTGGAACGACCGATGGCGGTACATAGTGTCAACGAAAAATGCACTCCTTGGACTCGGGCAAGGCCGCAATGGCCAACTGGATGTCGTTGATCGCGCCGGTAATGTCGTTGTCCTCCTCAAACAAAACAGTGTTCACGACATCAAGTGCGACTCGGTGTCTTGGGTGACCCCGGCATAAAGCGTCTACAAGGTCCATGACACCGTCGTGTCCCAGCGGATTGGATCGCAGAACCAGTGACTTGAGGGAACTGCTGTGGCACAGCAGCTTCGAGAAAGCGCGCGCTCCAGCCGAGCCGATTTGGTTCTTGGGCAATGACAGCCTCCGCACCGATACTGGCACAGCCGTCGCCAAGGCTGAGGCACCAGCGTCACCAATGGATTGGTGGCGCAACTGCACCTTTCGCAGGCGGCTAGCATTAGCAACCGCGGTTGCGAGTATCGTCGCACCAACGTCGTCGATGGCGTTTCCGTCGAGGGTCAGGTCCCGCAATTTTGCTATCAGAGGCGCCAAAGCGGCAAGCACCTCGGTCGGCAGAGGGATGAACTTGATTGTAAGGGACTCCAAGTGCTCCCAGGGAGCTATGACAGTCGTCACGGTCGTTGGCGTCGGAGCCGACGAATCGCCGGCAAAAACGACCGAGAAAGTTCGAAGCGCACATTTTCCGAGCGTCGCCAGGACCAAATTGGCGTCGATGACATCGGTAAAATGGATGTGTAATCGTTTGAGTTGCGATGGGAGTCGGCGATAGCCATTGAACAGCTCGACAGCCCACGGACACTCAACGAGCTCCAGGGACGTCAACGACAGGCTGCTGCAGAGTGCGTCGCACAGAGCAGGTGCAACCTCGCCGCTGATTCGCGTGCCTGTGAGGCTAAGTTGCTGTAGCAATGTGCGACCTAGCCACACAGCAAGTGGGGCTGCATCCCAGACACAGGCGGACTCAAACTCGAGAGTCAGCGATGTTAGACTTTGCACACTGGCAACAGCGTCCCACAGTACGGGCCACCGTGGCTCAAGGCGAAAGAGCCGTACCCGCAGGTGCAGGGATACAAGGCGGCGAAGGCGTGGGAGGCCTGCGCACAAGCTGTCGATGCGGGCGGCCGACCAGTCTGCATCGCCCTCTTCGTCAGCCACGTCCGGCTTTTCGAGGAGAAATATCTGCGCCGACGAGAGTTGGTCTCGCCAGTGCTCGACGGCGGTCGTAAAAACGTCGGGCTTCATATGGAATTGGCGTAAGGCAACGGCAGTTGTTGGCAGGAGCGGCAGGGTCAGAGCCTGGGCTACGTACTTGACGTGCACGAGAGGATATAGAACCATGGCCTCAGCGAGCAGCGCGATGGCATCAGGTTCGAGTAGCGCGTGTGGCGGCAGTGCCAATGACGGCCATAAGTCGACGGGCTCGAAGAAATCGGAGCCTAGTTCCACAAGGCTGGCGATCGGCTCTGTGCGCAGGTCGATCGGAAGCGCCCGTGCGAAACGAAACCAGTCGTCAGACGCTCTGATGAATGACGCAACATGCTGGAGCAGCTCCGGTGGCAGTGCGCAGTCGCAGAACGAGCCCGACCGCGGCCGGCAAAGAAGCAACCCCATGAGAAAGGAAACTGGTCTATAACAACTGATTGACAGTTTGTTATAACATCATAACCTTGTGTTATCAATGTCATGACAAACGATGTTTTAAAAATACGGGGTTATATGTCACAAGAAATTACCAGTGCCAGAATATGCCACTGGCAATTTCTCGTGAGATATGATGATCTCTCTCGACCATGTTGTATTCTGCGCAGTTCCTGAGTCCACCTCATGGAGTGTACACCGCACAACAAAGCTGGAAACTTTAGATGTTAACGAGCACAGTAAACGGTTACGGCGTGTACAAAGTCGGCGGTGACTCAGTTCAGTGGCTTACAAGGCCACTCGGTGCTGATCCTGTAAATGGCATCCTTCAAGCACATTGCTGTTCGTTCACCGTTGTTTCCTCTCGGCGGCTCTCGACTAAAGATGACAAATCAGGAAGTTGCTTTACTGGTCTGGTGTGCCTCGAAAGGGTTTGTCGTGGCATTGGCAGTCGAAGACCACATGAGTCACCTCACAACGGATATAACCTCACCGAGGTGTACTTGCGATATGCTGTAGAAAGACGCAACTCGGGACATGCACCAGCCCTTTTCATTCGATCAATCTAGCCCTACAAACAGGGAATGGAGGTATCAGGCGGTTGCATCGATCCACACAGCACTCGGCTGTAAGGCCTGCTGTCTGTTGCAATCTAAGAGTTCAGCCTCTCCGGCTAGTGAAGCATCTCCGAGACGAGCGAAGCTGACCTTGAGTCCCCATGCCCATGGTTACGGCACCCCATCTTCTTGGAGTGCGCAGCATAAGCTCTGTCAAGCCGATCATGCAAAATGTTGCGTAGGAATGCGCAGTGGCGAGGATCCTGCCAGCGCCTCGCACAACTTCCGGTGCTTGGCCAGTGGTAACCATGACTCAACAATTCATTTGCGACCATTTGACCAAAATTACGGTATATTTATGTTCCGCATAAGAAAATTATATAGACAATTATGAGAAAAGCCAAAATGAGGAAATTTGATTCGATCAAGAGCTCCAGTCCTGCTAGCATTACATGGCTTTTTAACTAGATCCGTTCTGTAGCAATAGCCCGGAATGCCTCATGGAGTAAATCAAGACCGTACTCGCACAGGATTTTTTCTACAGTACCGTCAATTTTACTTTGTTTCCAAAGTAGACATCACTAATGACTTTGATGATCGGATGAGACCACGTGCGTTGACTCGGGATGTCGGCCGAGGCGTTTGAATTCAGTTTCAGACCCGCGGCTCTTGATGAACGTCCGCTGTTGCTATTCCAAGACAGCGTGAGCGCGCGATGGTGTTATGAGAAGTCATTAGTGATCTGTTTTTTTCCAACTTCCCCAATTTGCAACTCTTCTGCTATTATACAAATGTCTTTCGATCGTATTCGCTCAATATATTCTTAAAAGAACAAGCAGTTAGCTCTCGTGAAGACTAACAGCTTCGTGATTCGTCACTCCCATGAATACTACGTGTGTGACTATTGATTGCTCAATTTAGCGCGAGTTGCCTTCTTATATGTGGCCAAATGCAGCAGGCGGAAAGTTTATGTGTCTCGGAAAACAAATTTGGTACCTGTGTTTCTGCAGGCGTACAGCACGTACTCCTTCTCGTCGTTACTCAGTCGGTTCCACGAGAGGTCCAGGTTCAGCGGTGTCTTTCTGGCTTTGCGGACGAAGGTGGCGGCACCGACGATCGTGATTTTGTTCATTTCCAAACTCAGTTTGGTGACCTTGGTGTCTGGCAGCATGACGGCCAGCTCCATTGCGCCATCGTCCGAGATGTCGTTGCCCGCAAGGCTGATCTGCATGATGTATCGCATCGACCGTAGAGCCTTTGCAAGCCGCAGGCACCCCGCGTCACCGATGGCGCTCATGGTTACGTCAAGTGTTGTGAGCGATGTGCAGTACAAACGAATGGCGAGATCATTGACACACAACCCTGGGGCCCCAGTCAAATGCAAGTGCCGCAGCCCTGAGTTAATGATGGCATGAGAGACGGCTCCAGTTGTTTCAATGCGCTTCGAGGACAGATGAAGTGACATCAAACGAATCGGCCGGGTGGTAACATGCAATGTGCGTTCGTAGGGCAAGGCGAAGGCATCGTCGAGCTCAAGGTGGCGAAGCCACCGTGCGTGATGTAAAGCATGGCACAGAACATACAGCGGCGAAGCTAGGTCCAGCGACGCTTCGAAGCCCAGGCTGCTGTCATCGAGACGTAGCCCCACCCCACCGCGGGCGACCCACACAGCTAGTTGCCGTACGTCGAATTCCGTGAGCCGTAGTGACGAAAGTTCCAGGTGCGTAATTCCAGACGTCGGCAGCAATGCAAAGAGTTGCGCCTGCGTCGCTACGTTCATTGTTTGACCCATAAAGTTTGAGACGCTTAGTTGCTTGAGGTGGATGTGAGCATCGAGGCTACGAATGAGGTCGCTCATGCCCTCTGGCTCATCCGCGGCGTCGGCGCCATCCCACTTGATGCACGCGACTGGGAGCGTTGCCAGTGCTGCGTACCATTCGGCTAACGGCATTGGGACTGCTCGTTGATGTGGACAGCCGTGTAGACGTAACTTGGTTTCTGGCGCCGCTGCGCAAAGATCGCTCAGCCAAGCAATGTCATAAACGCCATCAAGAGTAATGGTCTGGTACAGCGGCGCGACGAGGCGCAGCAATGGCCGCATCGACGAAGGTATGAGAGCTGGAAGGCGGAGTTTTGGCCAAACCGACGTCGGTGGCAGGCACATGGCCAGCTGTCGGAGGGCTTGAAGATGGGACCCGAGAGCGTCTGCTGGTAGGGCTTCCAGTAAATGCAGCAGTATCGCAGCTGATGGAAGGAACTGGCACACCGCTTGAAGCTGCTCGGGTGGCAACTTCATGGATAAAGATCTTTTGCGATCTCCGGTGCCGGATGAGTCGAACGCCGGATACGCCCCGTGGGTGTCGGTGCCAGGCTCGTCAGGCCGTTAACCCGGTAGCCATCGCACCCAAGGATTGCTCACGCCTGCTTGCTATCTAACAATACGGTGCATGTTCGACCGTCGTTGCTATTGTTCAATAACGTATGTCAACAACAAAATTGTCGACCACGTCCTTTGTTAATACCTGAATTGTTGAGGATTTCTGCAGTACAGATATTTCGACTGCTTGGGCCTTGAGCAAAGTTTAGTATTCGACGCTTTCGTTGCCACACACAAAAGGTGGCTCATGTGCATTGATTAACTATGGGTGTGACACATTCCTCTATAACAACCCAAATACTAGCGCACAAGGCACACGTCAGCAATCAGATGATGTGGCCTGCACTGCGAGTCTGTGTTTGGTACACAAAGTTGGCCGAGTATTGTAGAGACTTCCGATCTTTGGAGAAAGCG
>JNBR01001821.1:0-21411 GCA_002081595.1 Achlya hypogyna | reverse complement strand
GGTGCAATCGACTCGGTGATCTATCATTGTCGTGGGTTAGATATCGGCGCACGAGTACGCACCTCGGTGTCCATGAACTCGGAGAGGTCTTCGCTCATGTCGCCCCGTAGCATGCTCCAAATACGGCCACGCAATGCATCGTAGGCGACCTCGAGCGGAAGGGCGTAGTCAGTTTGAATGCGGCCAACAATGTCGACGTGGCCGCCGACCGCGTCGACAAGTACAGCGTCCGATACGCTACCAGCCGACGGAAGGCCACTGTAGGCGAGGATTCGGTCCGTGTTGTGGTACATGTGCTGTGTGAACCAGTCGAGACCAAGCTTCCGTGTCGTGGGATCGGCCATGAGCGTCAACTTGGACCAGCCCATAGGAGTACCGGGCTGAGGAATCATGGCGGTGACCCATGTTATCATAGTCTGGCTTGTGTGCCGCGTTGCCGTATACTTTGCTCGAAGTGCTATCAGGGCAGCCTTGACGACGGCGAACGTTTCAGCTTCCCGACGCCGCGCAGCTGTCGTGAGGACGTGGGTGAGGCGCATGACTTCCGCTTGAAGCGCATCACGCTCCGCGGTGAGACGCTCGCGGTGCCGCTGCTGCTTTTTGCGATTGCGAAGACGCTCGAATTCCTTCTTGCGCACTTCGAGCTCATCCCACAACGCGGTCGCCGTCGCTGGCGCCTCCATCGGGGTCAATGCCACTCTGAACTGCCGGTTATGACACCAGATGCCGGCGTATCCGGTACACTGTACAAGAAGGCCAGCTCAGCAATCGTTCAACCCTCGAATGCAGCTGGCTGCTCGGGATGCCGAGCTCCTCGTTCAACATTTCGCCACGTCTTGTTCGATCGCTTAGGCGAGCAGGAAACACATTGCACTTTCGCCTCTCGAAGCTATTAATAGATTTTTGTCAGATTTTAGCTGCGCAGTCGAAAGGTTTGGGCTCAGCACCATCGAGGGCAGCGTCAAACGCAGCCACGACGTCATCAAACATCGGCTGCGCCTCTGCCTTAATAGCAGCGACGAAAGGCGCCTGGTCGTCTTCATCTACGTGGAGCCCCATGCCAGCCGACTCGTCCTTCCAGGTGAGGACTTCATTGCCGAGAACGTACGGCCCATTGTACCAAACCATTCGGAAGCGAGTCTGGTGTGGGGCAACTCGTTCCAGCACATACCTAGTCATACGACATTATATTCATCGGCTAGAGCAGTGTGGTAAGCGTACCAGAAAAGACGCGATCGCCATTGCGTGTTCGTGGGCTGAAGCTCGTCCTGACCAAAGTTGCCGAAGAGGAAGACGACGCGGTTCTCAGAGGCAAACTCGCGACATGCATAGTACGTCGACTCATCCGCGCAGACTGCCGTTCGGCGATAGAGCATGTCTGGGGCGATTTGCTTTGTAATCTAGTCACAGAGTCTCAAGACGACGAAGAGGTAAGTCTGTCTACCTCGGGGTCAAGGATCTCTGAGAAGGATCGCGACGTGTCCCCTCGAAGGATTGACCAAATAGCGTCTCGGGTAGCGTTATACGTTTCAGGGAGCGATAGAAAGACGTCGCGTTGGTAGCGGCAGTGGAGCTCCAGGTATTTGCTGTCGGGGTCCAAAGCAATCGGTTCGGCCACCGATCGACCGTTCGGGGGGAATCCGTGTAGTACGCGGTCGGTGTTGTGGTACAGATGCCGCGTGAACCAATCCAAGCCGTTCCTTCGAGCGACTGCGTCCGCCGCCAGGGTCATGGCAAATTTCGGAGTCTATCAAGCCATAGGTAAATGGGGAAGACCGCTGCCAATGCTTACGAACGGAGGGTTGCAGTAGGCGGCAACCCATGACGCCATTACACGACTTTCCATGATAATGGCATGACACTGCCGCTTCAGCTCTCGGCTGGCCATCACCGACTGCGCTGCTGCAGCTGCAAGCCTTCGGGCCTCACCTGCCTGTGCCCACTTCGAAAGAAGAGCTCGCTGGGTGTTACGCAACATGTAGAGCTTTGCTTGGAGAAAGTCGCGCTCGGCGCTGAATCGGTCTCGGTGGCGCTTCTGCTTGAGGCGGTTGCGTAGCCGCTTGCTCTCGGACGTCTCAGTCATTTCGCCAAGTGAACTGCGTTCAATTTTCACTTGAAATTTCCTATAGTGATTGGTCACTTCAATTCTGTACATGTATGAGATTTTCAATAAAAACTTACGTTTTGACCCAAAAATCAATTGAGAGCGTACCCACCAGTTAAGTACGATACTAGCTAAGCGAACTATCTTCCGGATAACAAGCGGAATGAATCGAAGTCTGCACATTGCTCGAAATCCTCCCAACCCCGACAATGGTCCAGCGCGATGGTAGGCCATGCGCCGCCGTGAATACTAACGCGACAATTCGTAGCGCGCGAAGCGGACCCCTGTGTCAAGCACAACGGCATGTAGGGGTTAGGAGGATTTCGAGCAATGGGCAGCCTTCGATTTATTCCGCTTGTTATCCGGAAGATAGTTCGCTTAGCTAGTATCGTACTTAACTGGGGGTACGCTCTTATTGATTTTTGGGTCAAAACGTAAGTTTTAATTGAAAACCTCGTACATGAATGCAGGAGAGTGTTGATAAACAAAGAGTGTTGGTAAATGTCATGCACTCCCGCTGTCATCTGCTTGGACGGTTTATCGACGGCAGCTGCAAGAATCATGGCTCAGGTGATTAGGGAGCGCTTGTAGCATACACCAATGCATCGTCCTTCTATAGCTAAGTTTGGTTTATGTTGTCACCTAAAATAAATCTTCACGTCAAGCGGGTCTCTTCATGGCAATGAATGCAGGAAAGGTGGCATCGATATCTTCGACCAAGCCTCCTTTTGTCACTATGGAAATCTCTTCGTCTTCTTGAAGCAGAACGTGCATAGCTGGCTTCCATCGCTCAGCATCTTCGGGCAGGAAGCGGCTGCAATGTGAGCAACTTGTAATCGCAATCCATAAGGGGCCGCCAGTCTTCGTCGATGTGCTGCTGGTACTGCCAGAATTGGGCGTCATCGGGCCCGGCACCGAGATCCACGCCGTCTTGCTTGATCTCGTCTTTCCACGTAAGCACGCGTCCGTGTACCACTTTAGGGCCGTTGTAAAACATCGCCTTGATCCGCGTCTGGCGCGCCCCACGCCGCTCCAATACGTACCTACAATTGGTTCAGAGCCGAATCTGGGAAAACGACCAAGTACCAGAAGTACCGCGGGCGCCAGACGAGATTTACAGGCTGAAGGGCGTCCTGGTTGAAGTTGCCGAAGAGGAAGACAACACGGTTTTCGGTAGAAAACTGGCGGCAAACGTAGTAGTTGGATTCCTCGGGGTTGAGCGCCGTGCGGCGGTAGACCATCTTGGGGTCGATGGATCGGACGAGCTAGTGCGCGGGTGAGATCGCTACGAGCTCGCTGACCAGAGTACCTCTTCGTCGAGGATTTCGGCCCCGCATGGGTGTGTGTCGCCTCTGAGCTCGGCCCAGAGCTTGTCCTGCAGCGCCGCCACCGTGTCTTCGAGGGAGAGCGGGTTGTCCACCTGAATGCGCCCGAGAATATCCGCAAGTCCGTTCCCACGATTAACGACAAGCATGTCTTGGAGACTGCCGCTCGCGTTGTGGAGGCCGCTCTCATGTAGCATACGGTCTGTGTTGTGGTACAAGTGCTGCGTAAACCAGTCGAGGCCCTGTCGGCGCGCATCACGATCGGCCAAAAGCATAGTCGGCGCGGGTCCGAGTAAATGCTGGCAGCTCTACACGAGTCGCTGCAGAAGCCTGAATACGTGGGGTGGCAACGTACCGAATACATCGGAGGGCGGGTCATCGCGGCGACCCACGCCGACATGCATCGGATGTGCCGCGCCATGGCTTCGCACTTATAGCGAACGGCTTCGAGTGAGAGTCGGGACTCGACGCTGGCCTGCGCAAGGCCTGCGGCCACCTCCTTCCAAGGCAGGAGCGGCTCCCCGGTCTTCTGCAGTGTCGCGACTACGGCGCCAAGCTCGGCAATCTGCGCCCGCAGTCGCGCTCGCTCTGAATTGAATCGCTCACGGTGGCGCTTCTGCTTCATGCGATTGCGCTGGCGCTGGTGCGCGACTCGCCGGGCTTCGTCGGCCGTGAGCTCCATTATGTCGGAATGAAAACCAACTGCCACCCGGCCTCTGATTGGTGGACGCCACCAAGCTCGTCAGAACATTTACCGCCAGCCGCTTACTAACCGTCGGACGGTCACCACGACAGCGGTTCCCGCGCTTTGGCGTTGCGCGCTAGATAGCCCATGGAACTGATATTTTAAGGGATTGCGGGATGTATATGCCTGACAGATGCTCGGCGAGCTAGCAACATCAATGTGGGGAAGTTTTGAGGCGCTCGAGGTGATGCGTAACGTGGACGGCAAAGCCACAACGTGTGGATGTTCAAGGTGCTTTACGTAGTGGGTGTACTATGTACTGCTGTACCGCACCCGTAGATGAGGTGTCGTTTTCTCATGCACATCCAACAGATTTAGTGGCAGGTAGGAAGAATCTTTGTGTCCTACTTTGGTCGATGTGATCGTGTTGATTTCGTCGTCCAAGTCCTCAGCGAAGTCCGGGCCAATTTGTCCAATTCGGTGGTTGGCGGATCCGATTTCTTAAGTAACGATACTTTTGATCATCGGAGCTCAACCATCAGATATTGTGATAGGAATTCCAAGTACTGTAGACAACACACATCAGAATCTCAGACGAAACCAAATCTCTGCTGCTGTAGGCTTTGACGAGACTGTTGTACAAACAATTTTTTATGACGCATAATCTATGATATTTTTCAACTAGAATTTAGTCCTGGCGAAGATTAAGTACAGCGCTGTAGTTTGATTTAGGATGCGAAGGCGGCGACAAGAGCTCGACTATGTTGGCGACATACCGCAAAGCATACGTACCAATGAATGCAGCGTGTTGACGCTCCAACGACAGGTGAGCAAGAGACTCTTCGGTTGGAACAAAATCGGCGCGCCACGGTATGGCTTTGCCATCAACAACCTTTGGGCCGTTGTATAGCATCGCTCGCACCCGTGTTTGTTTTGTCCCATTCCGCTCCAATATATACCTATCGATAATCACAGGACTGAGCACCCAACTTGGATTTTTACGAACCAAAACATGCGTGCCTTCCACTGGATGTTGACCGGTTGCAGGGCGTCATGGCTAAAGTTGCCATAGAGGAACACCACCCGGTCCTTGAAGCGGAACTCTCGACACGCGTAGTAGTTCGACTCATCGACACCGCGCGGTGTGCGTCGGTAAACCAATTTCGGGTCGATTTGCCGTGTAGTCTAGAGTCACCACGCAATTAGATCCAAACACCATTTGGAGCCCGGAACGACCTCACAGTCGAGAAACTCAGAAATGGATTGATGCGTGTCACCACGGAGCACACTCCAAATCTTGTCGGCCAGCGCTGCGTATGTGTCTTCCAGGGACTCATTGTATTCGATCTGAACGCGACCGAATGCGTCAGACAAGCCCGAGTCTTGGTGGTCTATAACGGTGACATCTTGAACGGGACCCGTGGCTGGGAAAGCGCAAAGCTGCAGCATTCGCTCCGTGTTGTGGTAGAGGTGCTGCGTGTACCAGTCGAGCCCCAGCTTGCGGGCGGCGGGGTCTGCCAAAAGTACTGTCGGCGTAAATCCCGGAGGCATCACCTACAAGAAGCTGAATGTTGCGGCAACATACTTTTCAAGTACCGTGGTGATGAGGTTTCGGGAATGAATGGCAACCCAGGACGCCATCGTGCTTGCAAGAGAGTAAGTGGCCTCGTTGGCTTCTCGAAGGAGCTCGTTGGTAAGCCGCGCCGACGCTGTAGCAGTGACAAGGCCCATAGCTATATCGCGCCATGCCAACAATGGCGTAGACATGCTGCCCTGTGTCCTTGCCTGGGCCAGTACGGCGGCCAGCTCCTCGATTTGCCGCCGCAAAGCATCACGCTCGGTCGTAAACCGGTCGCGGTGGCGCTTGTGCTTGAGTCGATAGCGTAGTCGTAGCCGCGCCCGGTGCTGCTCCGCGGCCTCCGTGAGCATTGGTGTCGCCAAGTGATCTGAATTTGCTTTGGCGCTCATTGATGACGCTGGTTGCTGCAATTTTTTCAGTGACCATTTCAAGCTTAAAATAAGAAAGCAGCCTCTCCCAGATAAATCAAAATATCTGCTCTGGGATTGGCAAAAATACTCTAATTTAAAGCCAATCGGAGAGGTAAAAAGTGCAAGCATGCAATCCTCGAACGATAAACACGAATAGGAAGCTATAAACTTAATTACTAGTAACAACATCACGAATAGGAAGCTTTCGTCGACCACAACAGTTGCCATGTCGGTGGATTTAAGATTTAACCAGCACAATTCAAGTCATACTCGTTGAAATAATGCGACCTAGATTTTCCGATTTTGCGCAGCATGATGTGTTTTGGCTTCCAGTGGCCTCGTGCCATCGTCGTGCGCACCATCGTGTGCATGATGGTTGATGCTTTGCTAAACTGCTTGCAAGGGGGAGCGGCGGCCATTTGCTCTACGAATTGCTAAAACCTGCAGCACAGCAACTACGTGCCGCACCAGCTTGTGCATAGACACAGAACTCGATCAAAAAAATATCGTGCTTGTTGTTCGGAACAACAAGCACGAACAACTCGTTCGATCCTAAAATTACTGTGGTGACAACGCTGACCCCTAAACCCCGTACACGAACACAAATGCGTGACGCCAGTTTAATATTCTCATGTCGACTTAGCTTGCTAAAAAATTGAAGTCGCTGTGCAGGAGGGGCATCCAGTTGCGATGAATCTCTTCTTTAAAGTGGAGAAATAGGTCGGCGTCCGAATGTCCTTTGATATCCACACCCAGCGACACCAGGTCGTCCTGCCATCCGAGCGCCTTGCCGTGGGCGATGTTGGGGCCAGTAAACGATAGCCAGCGTAGCCGCGTTAATGAATCCCCCGCAGGCTCCACGATGAACCTACAACGCTTATGAGATAACTTTTGGCAGCAAATGCCTCGAACCAGAAAAAACGAGGCCGCCACTGCTCATTCACCGGCTGCAGAGCATCTTGCGTGAAGTTGCCCAAGACGAACACCGCGCGGCTATCAGACACAAACTCGCGGCTCACGTAGTAATTGGACTCAGCGGCCGTCATTGGCGAACGTCGGTATACCATATTGTTGTCAATACTCCGAACCATCTAAATGCATGTTAGAATTGAGCCAACAGTTTTGATAAAATTGTGTACCTCTTCGTCAAGGTATTGCGAGACCCATGGATAAGTGTCGCCACGGATCTTGCGCCATATCTTTTGGCGCAGTCCAGCGTATGCATCGCGAAATGACGAGTTATACATGATTTGAATACGACCCAGGACGTATAGGAGCTCATCGTGCGGCGATCCAAGCACAGATATATCGTGGAACGTTTCCTCAGAGGGAAACTCTGCCGCAGTTAGCATGCGCTCTGCGTTACAGTACAAGTGCTGAGTGAACCAGTCGAGACCAAGCTTCCTGGAGCCTAGTTCAGCGGCAAGTTCAACTTGGTTGCTCTCAAGAATTTGAAGGCGTGCCTATAGGAAGAGTGTCACCACTTCGTGACATGGAACAACTTACGGGAACAAGTGTACGTGTGCTCGCCGCAGCCACCCATGCGGTCATGCTGCGGGTAAGGGCGTCCATTTCCTCGTACTGCGCTCTTAGGACTTCAAGGGTAAGACATGACTCGACTCTAGCTTGGGCTAATCCGCCGGCCACATACTGCCACGAGAGGGATGTTGGCACCCTGTGCTTCTTTTGGAGGGCGTCAACGGCACCTTGGAGCTCGTTGATGCGGTTTATGAGGTGACGGCGCTCAGATGTGTATCGGTCTCGGTGCCGCTTTTGCTTGAGGCGATTGCGTAGGCGCTGGTGCGCCGTACGGGCGTCTTCTGCTGTGGAAGTCATTGTCGCGAGCGTGGTAAATTCGTTAGTGAATTCGGATAGCACACATTCTTGGGTACCTCATCCCACTCTACTGTAAGCTCTATGTCCGATTGGCTCAGGTGCGTACGCAATGCAACTGGCGTTTTTCGTCTTCCTGACCTATGGATCCTTCACAGTGCCTTTATGTTGCTCGTGTCCGACACAAGTAATACATGTATAATTCCACGTCAAATGACTAGTTTTGCACGAGATATGACTCCTACAGGTTTCAGCTCCTCTTAATGGTGGCGAAAGCAATCGTTTTAAAAACATTGTTGTTTAAAAATAAGCCAAAAAAACAATGGACCATGTCCTGTGGCCAACTTTCCAAGGCTGTATGCAGAGACGTCGTATTTGAGTATTTGCCAAAAGGTTTACACTTTGGGTGAAAATCTCCAAGAAATCCATACTCCGGATAACATCGGTTAACATAATTTTTCATTTGCTTTTACCAATACTAATACTAGTAAGGCACAAAATTTCAACGAATCATTGTGCTCAAGCAATCATTGTTGGATTGCCAATTGGGATGATGAAGCAGGTTTGTGTGGAGCGCTCGCTGTACGAAAGGACATTATAGTACAACCTGTCCTACTGTAGAGGCTGGCAGAAAGGTATGTAGTATTAGTTGGACCTTCGTACTGTGCATGACAGCACAAGTGAATGTAAAATCGTGTGAACTTGTATCTAAAAAATATGTTTCTTTTGGAGATTTGTGCCCAAAATATGAGCTTCGAGACGAACCTTGAGACGAACCCGGAGACGTCAGAAATGTTCGATTCGCCAAGTCAACCACTGGTGGTTTGTAGTCGCCCTCATGTTTTGGTGCTTAGTAGCTTAACTTACTCCAAGACAACATGCGCAGCATGCTGGGACAAGTGCCGTGGATGCATTACGGCTTTTTGTTCTGAGTGATTATGGTTCAAGCTTAAAGCTCAGTCAATGTCAAGCTCATCACACCGCATTACAATACGGTACAGTACCAGGTACAACGTTGGTGGTGCAAATTCTCAAACAGTGTGTGTTTGGCAAGTTGACTCAAGCATTGGTTTGTGTGATGACGCTAACGTTATCATGGGCACATCCAAAGCCCTGGAAATGTTTTGAACCTGGCTAACTTGCCATACTCACCTCTTCATACGATTCTTCCTGCACCAAGAAAAAATAGCCGGCGACTTTACAGTATCGGCGTTAGGCTTAAACCACCAATGGGCAGCAAACCCTCGCAGTATGCATGCGTCGGGTGCAATTTTGTAATACAAGCCACAATAGCTTTGACGATACAGTAAGTTTGACGTCGTAGATATGTGGTTTTTAGGTTTATCCCGATGGAGATCATCCCATGCCCCATGTGCACTCTAAGGTCTGTGACCTCCGTTCGCAAGGGACTCGAGGCTCAGAGTGGCATAGTCGACATCGACGATGGGCTGAACGTGGCGACGAACGATGCGCTGGAACTCTGTGAACGAAAGCCCATCTGGTGCGCTCTGAACGTTCATTAACCCCGTATCCTGTTGCCACGTCACGACGTTGCCGTTTCGAATCTTAGGCCCATTGTAAAGCACTGCGCGCAGTCGGGTTCGCTGCAAGCCGAGTGACTCCAAGACGTACCTACAAGCTCTCCGAGGGCCAGCGGCAACGACGACGTACCAAAACATGCGGGGGCGCCACTGAGTGTTCACTGGCTGCAGCGCGTCTTGCGTGAAGTTACCCACGGCAAAGACGATGCGGTCGTCAGTTGCAAACTCGCGGGCTGCAAAAAAGTTTGACTCGTTGGCCGAGAGAGCCGACCGCAAGTAGATGAGTTTGGGATCGATCTTTGCTGTAAGCTAGGCGCCGCAACTGAAGACAGACAAGAAAATGATAGCTTACATCGGCGTCAAGGTAGTCGGAGGTGCTGCTGCTGGCGGCTCCAAGCATTTCATTCCAAATGCGCCCCGCAAGCAGGGTATGAACAGCCGTCAGGGGCAAGTCGTACTCAATCTGTATGCGCCCAACAAGATCCGAGATGCCGTCACCGCAATCCCGAATGAGTGTGTCTTTTACGATTCCCTCAGATGGAAAGGCACTGAGCTGCACCATGCGCTCGGTGTTGTGGTACAGATGACGCGTAAACCAGTCAAGGCCGAGGGACCTCGCTGTGGGCTCTGCTACCAGAGCGACACTGCTCCACGGCTCCGCAATCGCCTTTAACGTTCAGTTAATCATCGACACAGCGAGTACCTTACTGGTAGGTTGTCACGGCGTGATACAGCTGAAACCCATAAGCCCATCGCCCGCCCTAGTGCCATGAGGCGTTTGTGTTGTGCGGTCAAGACCCGTTGGGCGGTCTTCGCGTCGTTTGCTTCCTCGGCCAGCGCGTCGGCGATGGCTTGCCATGACAGCAGCGTCGACGGCGCCGACTTGGGCCTCTTGGCGGCTCGGTGGAGCTCTCGGCTCAACTGTGCCACCTGTTCGAGGAGGGTATCGCGCTCGGCATTACAGCGGTCGCGGTGGCGCTTCTGCTTCAGCCGGTTGCGCAGGCGGAGCCGGGCCTCCCGCTCCATCTTGAAATAGAGTGACAAGCACTCTAAACGACGCACACTCTGACCGCTGTTTGTTCATCGATTGTGCACACTTGTGGTGTGCAGAGTTTTGGCAAACGATGAACTGCACTGCGCCTAGCTCTGGCTGTGGCTTCACCGGCAGATTCGGTCGTTCTTGGCCGGGCGCCATTGTTGCCACAGGAAGACGGGCGGAAGAAGAAGCGCTCTATTAGCCCACTCTGAGCATCATGGATGACGTTCGAGCGGTTGGATAGATGACGGGTTGATGTTGTCAACAGAGATGTCGAGGATGGATGTTGACGAGGGCATCGGCCTTCATGACGACGGCCAAGAGAGAAGCCGGCGAAAGATCTACTTATGCTCTGTGCCTGGCGACGAACCAAATCAGTACCCTCGCTGCTTTATGTCGTTTGATGGCAACGAGCTCTTATTTACATTTACTCGTAGGATTCTGTAGTGAGCGTGCATTGAAAAGCATTAAAGAAAGCGAAGGCCTTCAGTATGACTGAGTGCCTACTTGAGGGCGTGGACATTTTCGACTTTGGAGCGCTCCGTTTCAAGTGCCTTTAGAGCCAAGGACGCATAGTCAACGCGAAGAAGCTGGTCGAATTGCTCGTTCACGAGCTCGACGTACCGATCGAATTGCTGCGACTCCGTGCGCCCCGTAAAGTCTTCGTCAGTGCCACCGAGAACATCCTTCCATGTGACAAGTCGTCCGCGGACCATTTTGGGGCCGTTGTACATCATAGCCTTGAGCCGCGTTTTGTTTGGGCCCAGGCGCTCAAGAATATACCTGCACGGCTTCCATTGTCTACGCCCAGATGGAGGTGCGTACCAAAAGAGGCGGGGACGCCACTCGAGGTTGCGAGGCTGCAGTGCGTCTTGGGTGAAGTTTCCGAAAAGGAAGACCACCCGGTTGGGCTCGTTGAACTCGCGACACACGTAGTAGTTGCTCTCTTCGACGTCGAGCACCGTTCGGCGGTACAGCATTTTGGGATCAATAGACTTTACAAGCTACAAAGCAAGTACTTTAGTAAGCAAAAACGAGAGCACACGATATGAGCGCTCAACACACCTCTTCGTCTAGGTATTCGGACACAAAAGAGTGCGTATCTCCTCGTAGCTCGGCCCAGATTTTATCGCGAAGTACGTCATACGTAGCTTCGAGCGGCTTGTCGTAGTCGATTTGAATCCGGCCGATGAGATCGACGAGGTCATTTCCAATGTTGACCACAAGATTGTCGACCACGGTTCCCGAGGACGGAAAAGCACAAAGCTGCTGCATGCGGTCGGTATTGTGGTACAAGTGCTTCGTGTACCAGTCGAGACCAAGACGACGAGAGGCGGGCTCGGCCATTAGCGTGATATCCGTCCAGTTGAATGGAGCATTCTATAGAGCAATCTCAGCTCGATGGCCTTTCGAATCTTATACTGGCAGGAGGCTTCGACTCGGGTGCATGGAAGCGACCCACGCCTGCATACAATGGCTCAGCCCACCGACCCTCTCGATCTCTTGCCGAAGCATCGTCAAAGTGAGCTTCGACTCAACTGAGGACCGCGCGAGGCTGGCTGCGATCGACTTCCATGATAAACACGTCTCCTTGGGCTTGCTCTGTGCCACTGCCAGAGTCTTGACAAGGGAGGCCACCTGGGCACGCAGCTGCCGGCGCTCTCCAGCCACACGCTCCCGAAGACGCTTTTGCTTGAGTCGGTTGCGCCGGCGCAAGTCCTCCGCGGCGGCGTCGGTTGCACCTTCCATTCTCAACTGGTCATGGCACTTCACTTTACCCAAACCTACATACACTCCGGAAGGGGCGGCATGTGATTGGCGCTCGCCAAGGCTACAAACGATGTGGTGGAACTGTCGCGAACACCCGCGGTCTTTTGTACACGTTGTCGTTTGGAATATAACTCGGCATGTACTACTAGTTGTACTTGTCTTGAAACCTATCTCCTACAATCCATTGACAAGATTGTAAACAAAAAGCCCGTACAATAGCTCCCAAGTGCTTGCGAATCCAAAATGGTCAGTTTCACGATACTTAACAAATCATGCTATGTATGGCCCTTGCAATTCCGCGTGCCCTGTTGCAGAAGAGGTCAGCGGGTGCATAGTGTACTACTTTTAAACGATGGAAGACCAATAATCTGGAAAGCGTTCAGTAGCACTCGCGCACAACAATCATTTGCAAAGCCATCTACTTAAACGTTGATTAAACTACTTCAGCTTTTCGCAAGTTAATGCTGGCGCTGAGAGGGCACTAGAAGCGGTCTCTCGCTCAGTATGCAGTTCAACTAATGTTGCACGCCGAGAGGAGTGAATTGCGGCGACTTTTTGGATAAATTCGTCGACGAGGCGCGACGCATAGCTCAGCTTCTTGAAAATAGCACGGCGTTCGGCGCCGCTGAACCAGCCAAGGCGGGATGAGCAGGTAACGTCGGCGAGTGGAATCTCAGCGGATGACTGGTGGATATATGCCATACCAATTGGGGGGCTGTCATCGCTTGGCACTGAGCTGCCGCCGTAAGCGCGCCGAAATTCATAAACAGTTGCGGTGGCAAACCGCACCTTCTTCATGAAGCGTGTGTCGTCTGCGCGACGCTTGCGCTTCAAGCACGCTTTTGTCATGTCTGCCGAAAAAGGTGAAATGGACTCGGTTGACACAGCTGCACAAGTATTATCTACAAAGACACGAGATTTTATGGCGTCCCATCAATATTTCGTTTTGAGCATGACAAAAATTTTGCCGTGGGAAAAAACAGCCCTGTCGTTTCAGGCCAATCCAAGGCACCAAAAAACTCGATACGAAGCACTTTTTTGTTAAGAACTCGAGTCGTCGCAAGGACAGCACTCGAAACGAGTTGGCAATTAAGCTATTTCCAATCACTTTTTCATTTCACCTCTTCGGGCGTGTTAATCTTTACGGGAACTAAGCTCGTCAAGCTAAATTATTGTCTTCGTATAGTGCGACTCGGAGCTCCATACCATGAGCAATGAATCGCGAATTAGCCGACAGGTGCATATCTTCGGTATATCGAAAATCGTATCTAGAGCCCTTACAACTTGGGGGGTGTCCATTCCAATTCATAGCCCTATCTCTCACCTCAGTAAGCGGTGTCATAACAGCTCTCAAGGTACAAACTGGACCGATGAAAAAGCACGACAATGATATTGTTGTGGACATGGAAATTAAGATCGTGTCAAGTTACAACTGCGATGCGTTTTCAGCCCAGCTCATGTGTGGTGCCACATATGACCAATTAAAGCCGACTCGTTGTTTAAGCAGCACAGTTGACATACATTTGTTTGAGGGTGTACGCTGATGAGGCTGTATTCTTATTCAGCGCAAAGTACACAATGCTAGATTGTTGTGAGTGCTCATCTTATTGCTCAGCAATGAGTCGTCACGGCCAAGACCCGACCCCAGTCGATTCATTCCGGTACAGTAAGCGCACACAGGTTGCCACGTCATGCAACTGTAACCACCCGATCCAGCGAACCGCCGCAGTCGTGGGCGATGGACGCTGCAGCTGCGAAGATTCAATGCATCTATCGGTCGCGTGTGGCGCGACGGCAGTTCCGCGAGATGCTGCAGACTGTGATTCAGCGTTACTACGACGCTGACTCTGGTACGCTAGCTGTACGCTCAACTACACTGGGACGTAGGCATGTACTACTACTACAATTCCGTCACCAACTCGAGCACCTGGGTCAAGCCTCGAATCCTGGGCCAAGACGAAGCATGCCTCGGCATACCGGAAGCAGGTACACATCCCTCGATGGACTTAATACCTCATAACCGCAGACCAGGGGACAACCGGGGAGAATGATACTTCGGACGATGCCGATGCGATCGAACGCGCCTCTATTTCTACAGCCGGGGATATAAATGACGAAAAGCCAGCACTAGAGAGTGAATATTCTGGCCTGCCTGTATAGCTCTTGACTGGCCCTAGATGATGCACCTGCAGAATCAGCGTTGGAGGCGGTCCATTCAGAAGGTGCAGCTTCGTCTATAGAGTGTTTTCGGACTGCGACATAGAGCCCAACATTATTAGCGATGAGAAAGTCGATAGTCTGCCCACCAAAATACCCGAGGAGGCGGTCCGATCAGCAAGCGAAAGCGACGCGCCACCTTTGACCGAGGACGATCATCGGCGCAAATCGCAGCTCATAAACGCCGACGCTGAGAACCCATTTTCTCCCGACGAACTGCGCATGATCGAAGCGCAGTTCAAAAAGGTATATTGCCCTACTTATGTCACCACGAACTACACAAGGTGTCTAGTTTGATTCGGACGGCAGCGGATCCATCAGCCTTGACGAGCTCACTGGAATGTTGCAATCGTTTGGCGACACTTGCACCAAGGACGACGTGAAAAGTAAGACTCACAACCTTCACTCCAGGCAATTTCGCCACTCAAACTCACTAGATATTGTTCTTGAGGTCGACGCCAACTCCGATGGTCAAATCAACTTATCTGAATTCATCACCATTTTGCATCACCAGCGTGAGCGAGACGCGTACTGCCCGTCGATCGAGCTGGCACTCATGTTCGGGCCCGACGAAATTGCCAATCTTCGCAAGCAGTTCCAAATGGTAGGTGCCTTACGAGTTCTCTACTTAGCGACTGGTGATTATGGTAGCTTGACACGGACAGCAGCGGCGAAATTGATGAGACTGAGCTGGCAACTCTTATGAAAAATCTGGGTCAAGATCCAAGAACGTATGACATAAAGGCTGTCATCAAGGAGGTTGACCGCGATGGCAACGGGTCCATCAACTTTAATGAGGTATGTGCCTTCCTTTATCATTTGAGGAATCACTCCATTTGTTTAGTTTTGCCATATTGTCTACAATATGCGCAATCAATCCAAAACGAGTAAACTCATTAATTCGCCTACAGACATCGTCATGCGTGCAATGAAATAGAGTTTGCGGCCCTGTTGGCTCTTGGCGTCGCCAAAGGCCTCATGAATGACCTCGGAAATGTTTGAATCGGCAGCAAAGTCTCGCTCAGATGCCGTCTTTAGGTGCTAGCATCCACGAAACAAATGGTTTCGATGTGGTGGTATGAAGGACAAACTGTACGAGACGAAACTGGGTGTTATTGCTGCGTAGGAATGCTAACCGTATTGCTGAAGAAAAGCGACTGCGGGCCAAGCGCGAGCGCGAACGAGAGCTTGAGCGCCTACGGCTCGAAAAGTACTCAATTCCTTGATATCTTTGTATTGTGATCGACTGATTAATCACATCCCGTTAGAGAAGCGAAAGAACGACAGATATACGAAGACGAGCTCGATCGCCTTGACGCGCTCGAGCGCGAGCGACTCACAATAGTACCCGGCCTCCGACATGACGTTCTTCTCGAGGGGTACTAAAGACTTCTTGGCGCGTGGTCTTCGAGTCGCGAATTAGTGACAAAGAGAACTACCCACACCGTGGGCAATATGCTCGTGTGCACTATGTGGGCGCGGTTCGTACTTGCAATGAAGATGGACTTCTCATGTGTTTACTAGTTCGAAAACGGCAAGGTGTTCGAGTCGTCGCGAACCCGTGGTGGTGCTTTGGAATTTAAAGTTGGCTGTGGTCATGTCATCGAGGGTACGACAAGAGCTTGAAAAAGATGTTCAAATGATGTCTTTCGTAGCGTGGGACGTGGCATTGCTGCGCATGAGCGTCGGGGAGACCGCCAAAATCACTTGCGCACCTAAGCTTGCGTATGGCGTCAAAGGTAAGCCAGAATCAGTGCATTCTACTACTCAGTTGGATACGAGGCCGACCGCCTAAAATACCTGGCAATGCCACGCTGGTGTTCACGATCGAGCTCATTGCGATCAAGGAAAAAGTGCAACAAGATGGCGAGGGAAGCGACGATGAAGACGAGTAGATTAATTGAAATTATACTGCTGGCTATAGTACATCCCGACACCACAACATGCACCAGTGTAAGCGCACAGCATCTGACTAGACAAACACCATGGTGAATATGTTCAGCTAGCACGATCCCTCGCTGGTCGTCATCGAATCATGTTTTGGGATTTCCCGTTAATGTCGCGCGGCTGATATCAATGTCAGGCCGGCTTGGCTGTGGCGTGGGAGCACAGAGGTGGAAAGACAAGTACCACCCTGCCACGTGTAGCCTATCCGATGCGACTTCTCTCAACCATATGGGCTTCAAATGTTATCAGACAGCGATCGCTTGGCATTTTGTCTCTGGCAATGGAAGTTAACAGTGAGCACAAGCAGCTCCGTGGTCGCCTCAAGCAGCAGCGGCGCCACGCCCGTGATGTCGCAGAGCGTGATGCACTTCGGCGACAGATCTACCTCTTGCGCCAATTTATCGCGCGGTACAAACCCCAGGCAGCGACGGCACTTCCTTGGAAGACTGTTGCAGATGCTCTTCATGAGGCGACCGCAGAGGCCGAGACTGAAAACGGTCAACTACGACTGCGACTCCGACACCTGCACGACGTCAGCACCAGTCTTTCGCTGTGGGCCACGGCTGTAGAGCGGAGCCACAACATCCCTGTACGGCTCCCACTGTGTACGAGCACTTTGATAACATGGTAATCTTGGCGTAGGACGCAGCCGAGCCGTTTGGGTGGCGCCATCACGTCGTGCCAAGCAATACCGTCGCCCGTCGCCTCGCCCTCGATTGGTTTTCGAAGCAATTGTTCTACAACACTGATCGCATCATGGCTTATGCCTTATTTCCCACATCGTCGCCCGTGTTTGATCATCTTGACGTCGCCTGTGACGACTTTCTCGACTCGATGGTGCGTATCCAAGTCGACGTTGACCTCCCCCTGGGAACAACTCTTGCTATCACCCGTGCAAATGTGTGGGCGTATATGCAAGCAACAGACATGCCTGTGGCATTTCAAGTCTTGGACCCCACTGTATGTGTTTGATTCCCAAGCCAGAGAACATTACGATGGTGGTTTAGATCACCCAAGATATTGACCCCGCACTGTTGTTTGCGCGGTACTCGCGGGGCGATGATGTTAATTTCGCGGTGATGCGCGAGTTTGTTACCGCCAACCGTGTCGTTTTTGTATCCGGCAACTTTCGGCAAGATGAAGCCAACCCTACTTATGGTCCCTGGCGATCCCGTTTATTCTGGTGCGTACTCTCTTTCAACTACACAGTACGACGGTGTAATCAATGCAATAGGTTGACAATGGACCGCCTTGAGAACGATACCACCCGACTGCGCGTCCTCAACTACAACAGTCCATACGAAATTGGTGGGCAGAGGTTGACATGGCGTGACGAACAGCAGCACTTTGCAGTCGAGAGCGCGTCCAGCTCGGACCAAAGGGCAAGCTACATCAAGATTATCGAATCTTACGCCAGGGAATACTTGCAACAGCAATGGCACCTCCTTGGCTTTAATTTGCTGCCTTTGGTACCTACATCATAATCCACATTAAATCCAAATGACGCTAAACATTTTGCGCAACTGCTGACGAAGAACAGAAAGATAAGGCATGTATAAAAAACTTGATGGACGATACCACGCAGGCCTGATCATTATGTGACCTCCACGAGCTCGGTATTCACCTTGTTCACTACCAGATTCAGTGCATTGTCTGTTAACATGTCATGTAGAAGTAAATCCAGGACAAAAATATTTCTTGGTTAACATTTGTCAAATATATTGACAAAGCAATGTTACTTCACATTGAATCAAATGAATCCTGAAATGACCATTTATACTTGGAATTTGGTCAAATTATCGGACAAAGGTAATTAAAGTGGAACTGTGTGCTACGTGCGGCGTCCTCCATTCTGTTTTATTCGTCCATTACACTGGAGTGAGTGTGTTCTAATCATTTTATACACCACTAATAACTGCAGGTTATGCAACCCCTACGTATTTTCATGAGGGTTGAACGCGGGAGATTCGTAGGGTAGCGAATCTTTCAAACTTTCAGGAAATCCAAACGAAATTAACTGGATATTGAATGGAAAACGTGCAAGAGTAAAAACATGCTATCCCGCAGAGTCAGACTCATTCGTTCTGAACTTTCGCCTTTTACTTGAGATTCCCGTGGGTTTGACTTATTCGATGCGACTTCAAAATTTCGGACCTCCCTCGGGGAGTACCCCACCATTTGCGAATTTGGGCTCGAGGCTCCTGCTGGACTGCGACTGACTTTCGCAGTTCCTGGAGATATTGCAAAACGGACAGGATCGTTCAGCGAGTTCCAAGCAACATCATGCTTTGCATCCACCATGAAAGGCGAGCCAGCACCTCGCGATTTATTTCTACCAGCGCGTCATCTGTCGCTCCAGTTCTGTGAGTTCGCACAAAGTGGACAATTTGTCATGTCGAAAACGAGCCAGTGCCCTCGAAAACTGTCTCTGATTGGCTGTCGTCCACTCAAGTTATCCAATCAAATGTGCTACAAAAGGGAAGAGACGCAATTTGATTGGTGTGCTATTCTTCATTTCGGGCGAGGCACCAGGGACCGATGACTGCGACGGCGACGATCGACATGCTGCATGACCTGGTGGAATACCGGCTGAGCCGGCACGAGGTGGAGTCTGTGCTCAACCTCAACGAAGGCAACACCGCCCGCGCCATCGACGAGCTGCTGAGCATGCTCAAGATTCAGGAACTCGAGCGCAAGTCGAGCATTGACGAGCGCGCCGAAGTGGCTGCCTCGGACGCGCAACTTCAGTGGGACCTGTTTACAACTGAAATGAGTGCCCATGGCCTTGACGAATCCACGTGCTCCGACTTGCTACAGCTGCTCAAGGAGTCGCGCGGCGCCGATCAGCTAGCTTCGTCGACCATCGTTCGCGAGTAAGCTTGTGCACTTTGGAGTGGTTGTGGCACTGGAGCTTAGGCTGCTCAATGCGATGGACGATGTCGAGGAAGAAGAGCACCCTGTTTTGCAGCTCCAGGCCCAATTTCCGCACGTCCGCGGCGACATTGTCCAGGAGGTCTTTGAGCAACACGATTATGACCTCGTGGCAGCCACCAAGGCGCTTGAAGAAACAGGTCACCTTCTCAACAGCGACGGTGCCGTGGAAACGTACAGCTACGTGTCGATTGCAAAAGGCCCCGCGGTGAAGCAATCTGGTACACCTGGTCCCAAGGCATTTCCCCAACTGCAACAACCGAAGGCTGGCCGGCGGGCGGGCCGCCGCGGTACTCTTCGCCAAAGCGCTGGCTCATCTTGATTCTAGTGCTGCACTGGGCCAAGAGCCCGAACTCCGAGAACGCTTGGCATTCGAAGAACCAGGCCCTGCCCACAGGCACCCCAGCGACGCTCTCGACAAAGCTCAAGCTCGAGTATCTCGAAAAGCGTATGCCGTCAATCGATTCCGACGTCCTTTGCACCGTAAGCGCGTAGCATCACGTGCCATGTTTATCACAGTCGTGTAGGCGCTTCTGCTCAACGACGGCAACATGGAGACGACGGAGGCCATTCTGGCGTCAATCTTCCCGGGGGCCACGCCAACCACGTCCAACCAAGAAGAGCTCGAAAGAAGTCCGCGGTTCCATCCACCACGGCACAGACCTCGTACACTGTCGCTTAAGCACTAGCCGAGCGATGTCTGTTGTAGCGACCGACGAACCGAATGACTTCGCCTATTACCAAGAGCGAACCCTCGAGCTCATGGAGAAGCTGCAACAGACGCACTGCGCAGCTGTGCGGTCATTTGCGAGTGGCCGCCTCAACCACCACCTTGGGCGCGACAAAATGCAGCGGTGCTAGTCGCTGGCTCGTGAGGTGCTTATCTGCAGTGCGTAGGGTGTCCCAGCTCCGGCGCGAGTTGCAGGCAGCCCGTGAAAATGCCGCGGCCGCGTTCTTCGAAGAAAACAAGCGGTGCATCGTCAATAATGGCACAGTAGACTTGCACGGGCTGTTTCTTCAGGTGCGCAGACGACGTAAGCGACAGACGCAGCGTCGGTGTTAGGAGGCGTTGCATGTATTGGAGTACTGCCTCGAACACGCCCGCCGCAAGGGCGTCCGCAAGTTCACTATTGTCACGGGCATTGGCAACCACGCGACCAAGCCGGGAAAGATGTACAAGAGCGTCGATGCGTCTCTCGCACAGCGCGGCATCAAGTACACGCGCGGGTCCGGCAACTTCTTGATTCAGCTTTTTCACACATAAATCTTCATATATTTTTGGGAGAGGTTTGTTGTTCACCATTCGCAGTTTATTCCATCTACTACTGTAGCTCATAACTACGAAACATGGCAAATATTACTGTTTCGGTACACAACTTCCTCAAGCAATTGATGGACAAGCCATGGATTGTTCAGTTCGACGATTGCTGGTACTATTTTCGAGATAAGAAACGTGTTCCACTGAGAGACGATTTATACGTGGATAGGAGAACTGTGCCCGAAGTTGGAGACAGCAAAGGACGTAAACTTGGATGCGCAATCCGTAAGCAAGTGCTTGAGCATGGCTGCACTGGTTATCAAGGACAGTTGTTGCGCAACACAATTACTAGAGAAACATATTTATCTATACAGCAATCCGTCCAACAAAACCGATAGAAGAACAAACTGTTTGGCGCATTGTTTGACTGGCATTTATTACATTGTAGTAGGTCATTGATGACAATATTTGCCTTATTCGATTTCACAACGGGATTCTTCGAGGCTGACCCACGATAGACTTCTACCCGAAGTCGCCTCATTATGTTGGACTTTGATCCGATGCTCGCATTCAATCCCTTAGGTTTGCATTGGCCAGCCTTTTTGGTCGCAACCCACGAAACTGCCGCCACGCAGCCTTTCTGAAGCGTCGTTAGAACAGTTTTCGCGACCAACTTGTCAGCAGCATGCTGTCGGCCCTAGTCTGTCGATGTCGCAACTACATCGAAGGGCTCGGCTTCACGTACATGCTTGCGACCGTGGGTTTGAGCATCGGC
>JNBR01000336.1:14771-26552 GCA_002081595.1 Achlya hypogyna | reverse complement strand
GTCACATTTTTCTCCGGCACGTACAGCACTGGACGAGAATTGTTTAAGACTTTCCAGTCCCCCAGGCGTCTTGCGAGGTATTTCTTTGCGAGAACGCGGAATGTCGTAGGTAGTTACTGGATAGAGTTAAAATACCCTAAGTCTAGAATATTGAAATCGGGACTCGACGGTAGCTGGCACACGACACGCAGTTGTAAGGCCCTCGACGACGTAGGGGCCAGCGTTATGCTGCTAGATATTGAGGTGCTTGATGCTGCACGGCCACTTATTAACGACGCGGGCACCAACTTCTTGATGAGCATCGAGTGGTAGGCCGCATGGTTGGCCTTTGTCGTGTTGACGACGGGCGAGCCGCGCGGCCGGTTCTTTGAGGCCCTAATGGCCACCATCTTAACGACGAATGGCCAGATGCCCAGCCTACCATCAAAGTTCTTGTTGTTGTTGACGTCGCGTCGAGTGGCGGCGACGGCGCAAAGAAACATGACCTGAAAGATGTGTGCCTTGTGGTGGGTTGTACACCGCGGCACGGGCTCGTTGGGGCTAAGGATGTACCGGCGGCGGACAAAGATTGTGTCCTCCATAGACACGAATGAGTGACCGTGACCTTTATTGGTAAGATCGCGCGCACCTTGTCGAGGCAGTAGTTAAGGCGTGCAGCGCGGGACTTGGCCGTGAGCGCCGGCTTTAGCCGCGAGGTTGTGTAGACGAGTGTGCCGTTTCTAAGCTTGCTCCAGAAGGTCGGCTTGGTGAAGCCGGCAGCGTGCGCCGCAGAGCGCACGGTCTGGCGGGCCTCGACGGGGATCGTCGCGAGTGTGTGCTGCACGTGGACAGGGTCGATGGCCTTGCGGCCGCAACGCCCGACACGCTTGGAGTGCAGGTACGAGTGGAGGTCGGGGTAGTCCACGTTGGCCTTGAGCTGCTTCCAGAGGCGCCGCGCCATGGACAAAGAGTGGCCGAGGCGAAGCGCTGTTGCGGCAAGCGCACCATGCGGCAGCTTGCGGCCGTCGCGCTGCACAGATAGCAAGAGGAGGAGGCGGCCGCGCTGCTCCGGGGTGAGATCCTTGGCCATGGAAAATTTTGAAACTGACGAGTAAGCTCGAATTGACAAATTAATTTTGCCAGTGCCAATCGAGGCTTTTTATGCCAAATTTGATACTGGCTGCAAGGGACTTCTATTTTTCTATACTGAAAGCAAATACGGCAGGGCGTCAAAAATTTGTGGTGAAGCGGCGACTTCGCAGGTCCACGTGGTAGTCAGAAATGCTCCGCGAGATGAAAAAAATTATAAATATTGCGAGGTAGTAGAACAAATCCAGGGCTTTCGACTGGTCCAAACAGCACGACTAATCTCGCAGTATTCGATTTTTGACTGTCACGCAAAGGGAAAGTGACTCACTAATTCTGGACGGAGTTGTACGTGCTATGCGCGTAGAATAGTGTTGCAAAAACTTGGCCACTTTTTGGCAAGCGAGGGCGCTTCAGCTGCAATGCACCAGACGAAATTTGAATTTGGAGGGAATCTTTCGCCAATCTATGTCGAGTATACGATTCTAAAGGTTTTGAGTTGCTTGACGGGCCTACTATCTGTTTTAGGAATACTTAACATCTTGCAGGAAATCTCTAAATACTAGTGAGCGTCTCATATATGATGTTGAAGGTTTTTGGCGGCCGATTTATCAAATCGAACACGGTATCAGAACCCTGGATGATTAGATGCAGCCCAAATGATCAATTATTCATTATTGAAGTAAATTGTTCTAATGCTGGAAGCATCTAGGTCGTGAACAACTGGAGCCGTGCGAGCCGAACTGGGCGCGGGAGCGGTGTAGGCGGAGGGAAGACGGTGGGCGAATTCGTGCGGAGGCAGCATTGAACCAGGCATTCTATTGAGTCACATGATTGGCGGCAAGCTCAACAAGTAAATAGAAAAATGCGGATTTAAACTCTTAAATTTGTCTTTTAAACACTGAAAAAGTGGAACGATGGGTTGCAATTTGTCGAAATATTTACGTAGTACAGCGGCGGAGGAAATTTAAGGCACTCTTCTCTGATTGGCTTGTGGCCCGTTTTACGCTATCTTATTGGCTTCCTCGTACTTTGAATGAATTCTGTCAAAGCTGCAACTCATGCGCAGTGAAGACGATGCATCCATCCAGTGGACCTCTTGAGGATTTTTGCCGGCCCTAGGCCGTTTTCCTCTCCACCCGAAGTGTCGGTTTTCCCCTACCGGGGGTTTCACGTCGTCTTCTATTCTTCTAGATATACTATTAGTACACAAGCGGTCGCCTGTTGGCGTCGGGTGGCTCTGCCACCCACTTTTGCTTTTCTCCACTCTTGTTTTAAGACTCCCCTTTCTTTCCTTTTCCTTTGCGCTAGTGCAATTGCTTTCCCGTGCAACTTCACGAATTCAAACACCTCCCAGAAAAATCTCAAGTATCAAATACACTGTCGTGTCAGCATCACACAATCGAATAATAACATGGGTCAAGCATTATGACGCAAGTTGCACAAATGTTATCCAATTATTCAAACAATCAAAAACGTGATATTTTTACAATCACCACAAGTCTCAAGGGTGTGGGCTTTTGCGAGTGTAGCAATTTTTAGTTAGACACGGTATGAAGAGATGAGCGCATAAACAAACAAATTTGCCTGCACTCGGCAGCTAATATCGAACCCACATCATCACATTAGACAACACTAATTACAACGAGCAGCACTAAACATGACATGTGCTTAGGGTGCGTTCGGTTCGCCATCGATATTTGAAATACCCAAAACCAAATCGCCCAAAAACTTACCGTGAAATCCTGGTGGGTGTTTTTTACATATTTTTACCAATTAGTGTTCGGTTCACGTCGGGCAAAATGTAGGATAACGATGCACTCGAGATAAGGATGCAATATGTCTCATTGAAGTGCTAACTAGGACATATATGGTCGGTTGACACAAAGAGCCAACGTGTCCAACCAAATAAATGATACTTAGGCATTCCATACTATGACATCCCGGTCAGAAGTTGACACACAGTCACTGTCTACACAAGCTACCGGGTCCATCGGTTTTTTAGAGCTGAAGTCCTTGGTGAGTTTTGTCCTTGCTATGATATGAGAAACTCCAATTCAGAGCCAATATCCCAATCCAGCGTTTTGCATATTTTCAATTTGGGCAAAAAGGCGTAAAAACAAATAAAACGAACCGAACACGACCATATTTTCACAAACACGTAAGTTGATAAAATACGTAAAGTTCCGTGTTTTGGATGAACCGAACGCACCCTTAATGAAAACATTTTGCTTGTCTTCCCGATTATCCCTAAAAAAGCATTGTATCAAGTGAGCGACATGATAAAGCATTTACCAAGGAAAAGCATAATGATTTATGTGCTCAACCAACAGCTAGGGCCAAGTCTCCATCGTGGCACATTGGACAAAATCCCGCAGTTTCCTGTGTTTCCTCTCTTTCCTGATACGTTTGGGTGATAGCACACATCTGACTGATGACATTCTTATTTGAGGTTTTTTAAATCTTTGCACACCCTTCGTGCTCCGTCACTTCATAACATAATACCTTCACAATTTTATCACATCATATTATACGAGTTTTTACCTGAAAAAATGCCTAAAATTTCCTCCGCCACTGTAACCGATTATGACTGATGACTCGACGACACCAAAAAGAATATCGTGGCGAAATGAAACTCGGGACTCTCTGCCAAATACCCAAGGTCGCTGTTGGTGTTACATCATCGCTTTCCCCGTTTAGTATGGCATGGTCTGCTTTGCCGGTTGTTCTTGGAAGTCATTTGCTATGCTTCTTGGAGCGTGGCGACCAGCTCCAACTCCTACAAGCCAACCGCGCCATCTGGCTCGACACCAGGCTCGATGAGGTACACATTTCTTTAAATACACAACTTAAAGGTATCTGGCTACTTTAGATGTGGGAACTTGTTGGCCGCACCCAGCTCCATCTCCGTCCAACGTCCAGTCGATCCTGGCGAGCTGAGTGCAGGGTGAGATACGACGCTTTGGACCGCGCAGTTGCACTTTGCAACTATATTCATGGTCAAAATGCTTTCAGTTTAAGCTATATCAATCGGGACATCAAAGAACGCGTCCAAGGCCAGTTATTGACGATCGTGGAGCTCACAGTCGACCAGGACGACTCCGAAACGCGACGACTTCTGGCCCGGCATCTCGTCATTAAAGCCCTCTTGCGTCTTCTAGCATCCAGAATTATGAGCATATGCGATGTTGCATGCACAGCACTGGCCAACTGCCTCATCGAGCTACCAGCAACCTCGAATCAGCTGGAGACTTCTGCACCTCTTCACACTATGCAACAACTTCGTGGTTTGGACTGAGACTGAACTCATATACATGACCAACCAATAACGCTAGGTGATCGCGCCCTGAAGGATTTACTGTTATCGCCACAGGTAGCCGAAAGCGGACCAGGACCTACAAAGCAGGCATCCCGAGGGCTGGTCAACTTGCTCTTTCGTGGCGCCAATATCGTATGCGACGCTGTCGACGTTTGGGAGGGCTACATTATCGCCAAGCAAACCAATGGCTCACTTGACGAGGCGCTCACCAGACCAACTGCGACGAAGTGGTTTATTGAATATCGCCATTGCAGCGGTCAGGTTTACATGCAAGCGACTGTGAACGTCATATCATCAAACGGATATGGCACGTCGACACGAGGCGACGTATTTCAAATCCGCGGGGAGTCGCACAACCGCAACGGAATACACAACTGGACGTTCGAGAGTCGCTTCGACAACAATGGGCATCCATACGGACCGTTGCCCATCACACATATCGCCTTTTGGTCCTCCAGACACAATGACGCGATGTGGGGCATCTGGGAAATTGGCACTGGCCCGCAGCAGCACAAACTCGGCACCGGTGGTGTATTTTACATGCGCGCCGTCGGTCAAGTAAAAGGCTAGTTACCCACCGCATTGTGAAGAATGAGAGCGATAAATGCCGTCGTTGGGTATATGTGAGCGCAAAATATAACTTTCCATAACTCGAATTGATCGTAATGCAGGAAGGAAGCTCAAAATGGTGGAATGCGTCGCTTGCATTCAAGTAATATGTCGACTTCGCTCAGATACGTCTCCTGATGACAGCCAACCACAGTTATTATTTGCATGTGCCATACAAGTTCTCAATTGGGGAGAATTCACTATGATTGAGTCAAACTCGGACTGGACTAAGTAATTATTGCAAATATCTTGTCAATAATAATCTAGCAGCAAGTTACATTTACACACTGTTGAGTCGGATGTCACCCATACGGGATTTCTTGCGGCATCCAGCTTGGCCATACGCAATGCTGCCACATCAGGCAGATTTCAATATCAGTGTTGCATCAATGTCCCCGAAACAGTATTCATTAAAATGTCGTCTATCTATATTCAATTATCCCATACATTCAGATCGTGTGGTTGCGGATAAAGGCGACTTACGTCGTATTCATGGATTCGGAGTGAATGCCTTCGCTTCGCAAAGGTCACCGCACGACCTCATCCTTTTGATGCGGGGCAGACGGAGGTTGATCGCATGGAAGTCGTCATGCATGCATCGGACCGAGTGGTTCGAACTTGCGTTGACCAATCACTGTTGAGCTGGAAATACCTTTAATAATTAATACCTTCGGATATCGCGGCGGGCATCATCAACACGAAAAAGAAAAAACCTGTAGCAACGAATACGATCGTTTGTGTTGGCGAGGATCTCGTTGAAACGAAGGATGCAACGGAGCTCGTCGCCTGCCCGTGGCCTGCCACCGACGTCGCCACCACCGTCACTCATCGCCGAAATGCAAAACGCGGCGTCGGGGCTACCGCCGACATCACCGCCACCGCCACCCGTTGGTGAGAAGGATTCATCAAGCATTGGCCTGCCTCCGACGCACGTGAGACCCCCGACCATCGTGACAGGCCCGAGCGTCTCCTTTGACGAGACCTCAACCAAGCCAAGCGGCGACGCTCCCACAACGGAGAAGCGCAATCAAAGCAAGTACGACTTCGTCAAAGTTCGTGTGTGGGTTGAGGACCATTTCTACGTCCTGTCGCGGTATCTTGTCTGCCGCGCGCTCGTCTCGACGAAGATCAACTCACGGGACGCCGTAACCATCTCACTCGAGCTCAAGAAGGTACAAGAAAGGCCCAATGATCGCAGGTTGACGTGCCACAGACTCTTGTGGACCTCGGGCTCGCCGACATCAAGCAGGAGCAATTCGAGAATTTCTTATACAAGACGATGCTTGTGTACGGCTACGGTGAGTCCCACGTCGAACGCTACCGCATGATGAGCACGTACGTTTTTGACTCAAGACATACCCCCTCCAATGACACAACCAGGTTCCACCGGACGCGAACGCCGCTGCTTATCATCCTCGCGGGCACGTCATGCATGGGCAAGTCGACTCTTGCTACCAAGGTGCGCCTTAATCTCAAGCTGTGGGCCTCACACCGCTTCTTGGCAGCTGGCAGACCGTATGAACCTCTCCAGTGTGCTGCAGACAGACCTGATTTTCGAGCTCATGTGCAACTTTTCTGGGTGCGCGTATCTGGCGTCGCTTTGGCCTCACGCCCACATAGGCGGTCGGAGATGTCGTTCTCGGACACGGTGTTCGAGTCGGAGACCGCGCTACTCGAACAATACGCGTCCGACTGTGACATCGTTCGCAAGGGAGTCACAAGCGACATCGACAAGTGCCTCAAGGAAGGCAAGTCGCTCATCATTGAGGGGCTCCACGTGGACCCGCGGCTGTACGAGAAGGAGGTGTCGAACCTCGCGTCGGGCGGCATCGTCGTGCCGTTTCTTCTCACGCTCGACCCCGAGGACCACAAATCCTTCATCGAGGCGTCGCCCGACCCGCGCTACAAGCTCGAAAAAGCGGCCAACTGCTTCAAGAACCTGCAGGTTGTCCAGCGAGCCCTCGTCGACCACAAAGGTTCCTTCACCCAAGTCGCCGTCAACATCCATTCGTTCAAGAGCACGCTCGACGAGCTGCACGACATTGTGCTCCAACGCATCGAAGAGGCTTACCGCCACCGCGGCACCGCCCCATCTTGAGCACCCACATGCGAATACACATCGTCTTTTCTCACACCTGGTGCGTTTCCAGATCCACATCTGGCGCTGGACTGGAACGTCTCCAGACTTGCAGCTGACCACCAGACACGGCTGCAAATATCGATGTACCAATCAGCGGCGCTTCTAAAAATTCCCGCCTGCTCATTGGTGGACGTGGTCCAATCGCATTCAGCACGACTAGAAAGGGCAATTTACGAGGGCTTAAAACATGTCGAACGGATTGCTCGACGCTTGCGAGTGCCCGACGGGTGGAGTCCTAAGGTATCTCATCGCATCAGAGAGAGCAGTTGAGAGGACTTACTTGAGCGGCATGCCGAAGGGCTGCGTCGGGTACATCGGCTGCTGGTTCGACGAGTACTGTGGGTTGGATCCGTACTGGGGTGTCGGCCGTGGCGCCGCCTTGATACCAATGTCAAGAGACGCAAAGGGGTCGATCACCGCCGCCACATCGGGTTTGCTGCCGTAGGCGTGCGGTTTGCCAGGGTGCAGCGGCGGCGACACATGGTCGAACGACGCTGTTGACGCGAAGCTTTGCGTACTCGCGTTCGAGTGAAATTGGAACTGCATCGAGGCTGTCTTGGCTGGCGAAGGAGCCTGCGGCGACGGCTTGTTTGCTGGCGGGGGATGTCCCCACACGTCTACCGGCGCGGCAACGGGCTGGACTGTCGGCGTGACCACGGGCTCGAAAAGCACATCAAAGGCATTAAACGGGTCAGCAGCGGGTACTGGCTTTGGTGCATCGAAGCCAAAGGGATCCCGGGTCGAACTCTGAGCTGGCGAGGCGGTGAATGGGTTCCCATGGGCCACCGAGACCGGCGCGTCAAATGCGGTAAACGGGTCTCGCGGAGGCGTGAAGGGCACACTGGCGTAGGCGGGCGTTGAGGATGCAAATGGGTCAGCCGCTGCAGGCTGGGGCGATGTGAACGCGGCAAATGGGTCGACTGGATGGGACGGCGTGGCCACTGACGGCTGAGGCGATGTGAAAGCGGCAAAAGGATCCGTCGAAGGTGCGGGCGACGGCGCCGTAAAATCACTGAAAAAGTCGGTGGCAGGGGCTTTTGTCGGCGTGCTGATGTGTCCAAACGGGTTCGCGCTCGGCGACGCAAAGGTGGCAAAGGCGGGGCTGGCAGTTGACGGGGCAGGTGCCTTCACGGGCGTCGAAGGGAACGCGGGGACTATGATAGTTCGTCGTAAGATCCGTTGACACACACAGGGTTCTCTTGCGTTCACAAGTAGATGAGTCTGTACCTTGGGGGGCAGCCGCGAAGAAGTCGACTTCGGCTGGCTTATCGAATGAAGCAAAGTTAGCCTCGAAGGCGTCGGCAGTGGACGCAAATGGCGATGAATCCAACGACGTCGCCGATGCAAACTGGCTGAAGTCGGCGAAGTTTTCTGCCGGTGGTGGTGCCGATTGGTTGCTGGAGCTACTGTTAAAGCTCGAAAAGTCGCCAAAAGCAACGCTTGTCTGGTGGTTTGCCGAGGGCGGGGGCAGGTGGAACGGGTTGAAATCGGTGGGGGTGGCCGCAGCAACTTTCTTTGCCGGGGTAGCTTTCTTTGGGGCCTCTTTCTTCGGCTCAGTGTGTACCCATCTAGTCGCGACGTGGTCGGCGATGGCGTCGCCCGCTAGGCAATTAGTACCGGCGGTCAATGTACGCGTCACGAATGAAATTGCGGATGCGGTCGCGGGCGTTCAGGTTCGAGCTGGGTTGAGTGTTGATGTCAAAATCGGCAAGCCAGAACTTGCGTGCTGCCTACCAGTACTTTGGTTATACGTGTGCGTGCAGTCGCACTCGTACATCGTTGCCACCCTTCTGGACAATGGTGGACACCTCAGCGTCTGTGAACGACGACATGGAAATGGACTTGATACGATGGGAAAACTCGCGGCTACGCACACGTGAGCCTCGTCCATTGCACCTAGGCTACATACTGGATGCCACTGCAAGTTGTGCAGATGAACGTGTTGAAATCGAGGCAGACGTACTGTGGCCCCTACGTATATGGCATCAGCGCCAGAGCCTCGCAGTCGCCATACCATCTCATTGCAGTCAAAGCAGCGGCGATTGCTCTGCGACGACTTTTGGAAGTCGCGAATCGCCTTGATGTGCTGCTCATCTAGGGTCTTAGGCTCGGCGGGGGGCATCGCTTCCGTCGTCCAGCTCCCGACACTTGGCAAATTTATTTGTGTAACACCCGTCGAACCTGATTTTATTCACTTCTTCCATTAAATTAATTTTGGTCATTAGAATATCCCTATGGAAAAAGACTGAACCAGTCACGTTAAAAAAACAATGCATTTTGAGGGGGACTTGGCAGAGAAAATGGGCTGCGCCAAAAATACTCTCCTCGAGGACGAAGGCGCCGACACCGTACAGAGTGGGATGCGCCCGGACCATGTCTACACGTGCCATCTCCGTACGGCAACAGAGGTACAAATGCCATCATTCGAACGTTGCCGCTCGCAGGACAATGCTCTCGGCATGGGGAAATATATGATGCTTCATGTATCCCGCTAGCATGGGTTGTGGCGACGCTTACCTACCGCAACCAGGTTGCTCGTCATTAGCGGTATGTCATCCACAGTTCGATGCTTTGCAACTACCAAGGTCCAGCAGCGAATTGTTGCAGCGTGGCAGACTGCTTCCGGTGGCATCGAACGTCATCGTCGAATTGCCAAATGCATACGCGAAGGGACCTTCAAGCCACCAGCATCCTCTCATAACATTCGCTTTTGCGTGGTCGTCATGTGGGCTGCAGCTATCGGCGGTCATGAGGTGGTCCCTGCCTAGGGCGTCAAGGTTTGCGCTGCGTATTAGCAGTTTTCCGAATGGGTCCAGAAGCGTCAGACACGGGAAATAAGAACTATCCTAAGAACGCATTGTACAGTGTCGACCCGCTTTGGTGGATAAGTATGCATGAGAGGGCTGCTACCGCCATGAATACAGGTCTTATAGAGCAACCTTCATCAGCGAAGGCCGTGCTTGAATGAGCGGGCTCCATCGAGGAAGGCGCCGCGACTGGCGGCACTGCGGCTGCATGCAGCTGGGTGCAAAAAAGATTTCGGCGGTCTTGCGGCATTGGCCAATCACGAAGGCGTATTTCGGAGCAGCCAATGAACGGCCGTTATTGTGGATGGACCAATCATATCGTGTGTCGTATTAGGTACGCTGGCAAACTTAATTGAAAGGATGGGATTGCAAAAAGCAGAAACCCATCCGAGGCCACCAACCGAGCCATCACCATGCGCTGCTGCCAAATCGTCATGGGCCCTGCGGGCACGGGCAAGGTGAGAAGAGTGCTTCCGTGATTCTGGTGAATTACGAGGCCGTATGTAGTCCACCTACTGCAAGAACATGCACGAGCACTGTGCTACGACTGGCCGCATGACGTACATCGTGAACCTCGACCCGGCCGCAGACAACTTTGATTACCCCGTTGCTTTTGGTGCGACGACGAGCAATGCTACAAGGGCAAACTCATGTGGTTTGTAGACATCCGCGACCTCATTTCACTTGAGGATGTCATGGAAGAGCTCGGCTACGGTCCGAACGGTGGCCTTGTCTACTGCATGGAGTAGGTATCTCGCAACGACACAGCTAACTTTGCGCCGGTAGATACTTGATTCAAAACCTCGACTGGCTTCAGGACCTTCTTGTCGAGTACAGCGACGATGATTACTTCATTTTCGACTGCCCAGGTACGCTGGTTTCGTTCAACTTGTGTCACGAAGGGTACGCAGGTCAAATCGAGCTCTACTCGCACTTGCCAGTGATGAAGTCGCTCTGCAGCGCACTTAGCGACTGGGGCTTCGCCATCTGCGGCGTCTACCTCGTAGGCTTCTTCTCTTACATTCGCGGACTTATGCCTCGTCAGATCGACTCGCTCTTTATCTCGGACCCGAGCAAGTTTATCTCGGGCGTTCTCTGTTCGCTCTCGGCCATGGTACAACTGGAATTGCCCCACGTCAATGTATGCGCTGCGGTTGCGGTCACCGCAGTTGATGCATTGCCCGTAGGTGCTAACCAAGTGCGACTTGGCCGACGAACAGGAAATCGAAAAGTACCTGGATCCGTCGTCCGGGTACCTGCTCGAAAGCCTCACGCAAGCTACGAATGACAAGTGGCAGCCGCTGAGTCGCGCAGTCTGCAATGTAGTACGTGCTCCGGCAGACTACGACGGGTCTCAAATGCTCTGCAGATCAACGACTACAGCATGGTGGCCTTCGTTCCCATGAACATTACGGACGAAGACAGCATGGAGGTCGTTCTCCAGCACATCGACCACGCGATCAACTACGGCGAGGACATGGAGCCCAAGGTTTGCGCGAGGTGGCATCCCTCGTGGCATCTCAGCTCTCGCGTAGGAGCCCAAGGACGAGTTCGCGGATGAGTAGATGCATTTGCAGAGGTTCCCGACAAACGTGGATATTATATTACACAGGTCTTTTAAATCCTATTTTGGCGGCAGCGGAGGATGACCGAGGAGGCGCGCTGGACGAAGGAGCGCGCGGAGCTCATGCAACAGGTCCGCGTGCACAAGAGCGAGGCCGACGTCCTCGCCAAGCGCTTTCGCCTCCTCCAGAAGACTCTACAGGAGCAGCAAGTCGTGCTGGAGAAGTACCAGCGAGCACTCCGCCGCCTGCACAAGGCAAAGAAGGCCGTCATGCCTG
>JNBR01000336.1:0-14759 GCA_002081595.1 Achlya hypogyna | reverse complement strand
CCCACCTCGCGTGAGGAAGATCCTCCCAGAGCACCCACTGCTGCACCTCGTGATGTTCTCTTTACTCGCAAGCGGCAAGCAGACAACCTCAGCTCTCCGCTGCCTCTTCATCCAAAGGTATTGCGCAGATCTGAGGCTCCTACGTCAACCTTGCTCAAATCATCCGTGGGGACATCGAAAGACGGCCCACCATCGAAACACAGCTCGCACTTGACGTCTGGTGCACTGACGAAGCCCATTTCCCGGCTTGAACTCAGTCGTCCCGTACCCGCAGCAGCCACTGCAGCCCGGCCACACAACTTCATTGAAGTCGTCCGGAATCGAGATGAGCGGGCCGCGATGCCCGGCCACGCGTGCCTCGAATGCACTAAGTACTACGCGGCACTCGGCCCTGGGTTTGAGGGCCAGACTGACCTCTGCTCGCGTCACCGCGCGCACCACGAGCCGTACTCGACGCCCGAGGACTTTTGGCGGCTAAGTTTTCCGGACTCGCACGAGTAATACGTTGATCGTTTAGTACGTGAGCTCTTGGCAGTAGCTGCCACATACGCGGCAGTGCAGCGTATCGGGTTTGCCCATCGGGAGATAAAACGACGCCGCAGCGTCGACGTCGGCGAAGCCGTCGCACATCGTGCACTTCCATACGACCGCGTGTGATAGCAGCCGGAAGCTTAGGAAACTGCGCTCGACGGCATGGCCCTTGGCGCACGTAGGCTCGAGCACGTTCGGCGTCAACGGCACACCGCTCTTGCACAATCCGCAGCTCTCCCGCACCGGGAGGTCGCCAGCGCCTGCGTCGAGTCGCGCGACATCCGCGGCAGTGCCGTACTTAGTGTAGAGCTGGCGCACGGCGGCCGCCGTATGCGGCTTGAGCGCAAACGACACGGGCGCCTCGACGCCCAGCGTGGCCACAAGCCACAGGTAGTCGGCCATGAGCAGCGCCGACGTCCGCGCTTCCGACGACAGCGTCGCCTTGGCCGCCGTCCGCACATGTTGTTCAGCGTGGTGGCACAGAATCGCGTGCACCACCCAGTGTGGAGCTTCGGGCCGCACTGGGATCGTCGACCAGATCTGGTACGCGGCTTGAAGCAGCGTTGGGGGCGCCCACACCGATTCCAGAGGCAGTTCTGTGTATGCCTTGACGAGAGCGTCGGCCACGGGCCGGTACAGCGGCACGACGCCCGAGCTGTCGAGCTCGAGCGAGCGCAGCTCTGTCTCCTTGGCCGTGCATGCGCCTTGGTCGAAATGACAAAGCGCGAGGGCATCGAAGAGCGAATCGACGCCGGTGGATTGGCGGGTCAGCAGCTCCTCCAGTGTCGCCGCCAGCACCGGCGCGGTCGTGGCCGCTGGCGCGGCAAAGTGCTCAAGCCCGCCGCTCACGCGGCTGTATGTCGTGTCCTAACGCAAGCAGCGATGGGCCCCGGCCTGTCAAGGGTTCTCACCGCTTGGGTTGTCCGGCAGGGACGGGCTGCCGGGGGAAGGAGGTACGTGGCCGTCACGAGGACGTCGTTGGGCGACAGACATAGTCCAAAGATCGGGTACCCCTTCGTGGGGAGGTTCCTACGCACCGTCAGAGGCTCAGTGGACAAAGAGCGACGTACGACACGGCCACGGCGGTACCGGTGGGCGTCCACGCCTTGAGTGCGCCGTCCGACGCGCCCGAGTAGATCGTTTGATCTATGCGGCCCGAGGCGACGACGGCGACTGCGCCGTCGTGGGCTGTCCACGTTCGCGGCTGTGCATCGCTGGCGTCGTCGAGGTCCCAAACACCGAGAGATCGCCCAAAGGCTGCCACGACCAAGGCGGTCGGAGCTGTGACGCTCACCACGGGCTGGGCGCCTGGCACTCGCCACACACGCTCGAGGTGGCCGTCGACCGTCACGAGGAGCACGCGGCCAAGAGATGTACCGATGACGAGCGCAGAGCTATCGGCGGTCCAGGCTGCGACCGTGGGCCAGCCATGGACGCCCGTGTCTACGGTTGCGACGGGCGACGGACCGATGAACGTAGGACTGGCTGCGTCAAACTGCCAGAGGGTTGTGAGACGACGACCACAGAAGGCGAGCAAGGACTTGTCGGACCACGCCACACACATTGTCGCCATGAAGTCGCAGTCTTCTGCGTATGACTTTTCGTGGCGGGGGCGCTTGGGGGCCCGCGGTAGTGGGAGCGGCACGAACGGGTCCGGCGGCAGCGGCGCGTAGTCGTCCATGATGGACTCGAGGTAGACGGCGAGCGTGTCGGAGAGCACGGCTGTGCAGGGCCAATTCAGATGCAGCGCGTTGGGCACGTAGAGGAGGATTCGGTTCGCGGCTGTGAGCGCGAGGAGGGCACACGACGCATTGGGCGCCGAGCCTCGCGGGCCCCACACCGCCTGCAGGTACACATCGCAGTCCGGTTTGGCCAGCGACAGCTCGCGCGGGTTGGCGCTTGTGACCGCCTCGAATGAGTTCATGATGCGGTACGTCACCGTACCGGCGACTTCAACGCGCTGGTAGTCGCTCTCGACGAGCGGTGGCGGCGCTAGCGGGTACTTGGTCGTGGCGGGGCGCTTCGAGAGCGGGATGTTGGTGCGCGAGACGAACGGCGGCTGGAGCAGGTACCGACACAAGTCTTTGTTCACGAAGGTCGAGATCATGATGCCATCATGGACGACGATGGCCAGCTTGCCGTCTTGCGACCACCGCACGTTGTCGGGCAACAGTGGCGATCCGGAGAGGTGCTCCGAAGCCGCGCATCCCGGCGACGCCGTAAACACGCCCAGAGTGCTGCCAGCGCCCGCGCCTTCATATGCGTCCGTCTCCGTGGCCATGGCGTCAAGCTTGAGAGTGCAAACCGCGGTGCCATTGGCTGGGATTTCGCAGGATTACAGTGATTGGATTCGCTGGAACTGCCAGATTTTGACCAATCACGTTACATCATCGAATGCTGTAAGGTTCCTCAAGCGCCGCCGCCACCGTGCACCTCCTGGAGTCCGACGACGGACGCATCGATAGGTCATCTATAGTCTTGTATTGAAATCGGTTAAAATAAGTTACCACGGGGAGCCAGCCAGTTGCGACCTTGACCAACGGCGGCAAACGTAGGCGCGTTGGTCGGGATGTGGCCCTTGGAGGTAACACCGCGAGCATAGAAGGCGTAGGCGTCCTGAAACTGCGCCTGGCGCTCATCGGGGCCGCGCCACTGCCACCGACCACACGCCTCGACGAATACGTTGTAAAGCGCGCGCTCCATCGTGGCGTGGCGTCTGGTTCGCCGCCGCTTGCGGCATCGGATGTGGTCCTCCGAGAGGTTTTGGACACCACCGGGCCGCGCCAGCACCCGCTGGTGTTCCGCCGCGAGGTCGATGTCGAGAGAGGGGGCCACGGCCGGCAGATCGTACTGCAGGAAGATGTACACTGTTGCGGGCGGCGCGGCAGCGCTCGGCTGAGCGGTTTCGAGGAGGTCCATGCGCGTGCGCAGCGGCAGCGGATGGAGCTGCCCGTGCTCTTGCAGCATGTGTGTCGCGACGTCGGCTTGGGTTTTGAACTCCACAGGGCACAAGCTGCACCGGTAGACGTCAAGTGTCGGTGTGTGGGCCGGCGCGAACCGGTCGTACACACAGCGCGGGCAGCGGCACCGGTGTCGACTCATGGTCCTCGCAAACCAGTCGGGCCGTTCCGTCGAACACTCCTCCTCACCGGGGACTTCAGGCTCAGGCGCCTCAGGCTTGAGCGGCTTGACGTCAGCGACCTTAGCTTCGGCGGCTTCGGCCGCTGCACCGTACTGGGCGAGGACCGTAGCTTCAGACGCCGCACGTCGCTCTTTGCCCACCGACGTAAGCTTGTGGGCTTCGTCGACAGGCGCAATCGGTAGGGTTTGAAGCCAGTTCTGGATCGAGCTGCACTTGGTGCCAATGTCCAGCGCGATTTCCGTGAGGGTTTCCCCGGCAGCCACACGCACGTACACGGCATCCTTCTCGTCGGGGGTGAGGGTATTGAATGGCCGCAGCACGGTGACGAGGCGGGCCTCGTCATCGTCAACCGTTACGCCATGGGCGGCCGCAAGCTCTTCGATCTTGGCGGCATCTGCAGCCCAGCTTCTGACGACGGCTGGCGTGCGTTCGCTCCGTAGGGCGACGATATAGTCGACTTCGCCGCGTTGGAGACGTTGGATGGCGCGGAGCTGAATCTGCAGCAGCTCCCGTGAAACTGGCACGGCTGGTGACTCTGCGGCGGGCTCGGCGGGCACGGCGGACTCGATTTTCAGCGGTGGGAGCTCGATGCTGTCGAAGTCGATACCTGCTGCGGCAAGAATACCGAGTAGTCGATTCATGGAATCGGGCATGTACCGATAGTGAACAAAGCTCACGCCGTACGCCTTGGTGAGAATTGATTCCTTCTCACCTCGCTTCAAGCGTAGGAGTGCCTCGGCTTGTGTTGCCAGCGGCAGGTCGCGGAACTTGGTCACAGGCGCCGCCGCCTGGGCGCGGAGCTGTTCCTCATCCAGTCGAAAGGTGCTCAACGTTCGCATCGTGATGCCATACTCGGCGGCTAGCGCCGCGGGATCTTCGCCCGTCCCCAGCCGATCGAGTACCTCGATCTTGAGCCGCAGCGGCAGCATCGCGTGCACCTTCCGGGGCGGGTTCATGGCCAACGAGATTGGCAAAAATGCGTCCGATTGGCTATTGGAAGGCCACCTCGAATTATGACCAATCAGCGCTGTTGGTTCGCGTGACGGGTGGCGCCAAGACGGTCATGCCGATGACCGCCAGAGACGAGTGCTGGCCAGAGCCGCTATGGACCAACGCCGCGTGGCTCGGGCTGCCACGCGAGCCTGCTTTGACCCCGCGCCGACCATCATGCGTCGCGAACGATCGCCGTCAGCCGTGTCCCACAACAATATCGTTAGACGCCAACGCACGAGGCTAGCACAACCGTGCTTGTAGTTGGCCCAAGGAAGCCCACATTCATTCGAATTGGCCTACGCGTGTGCTGCGATGAACCGAAGTCACTTCACGATGCGTTTTCCTCGGAAATTCTTGTCAAAACCAACACAGCGATGTGATGGCAAGTACGTCCAGTTTGGCGCTCACCAATAAAGTGCACTGCACATTTCCGTTGACCGAAAGTGATGGAGGATACTAGCAACACGGGTAGCTACTTTAAGTTGGTCGAACAACATGCCCGCGGTTGTTTGATGCTCCTGCACGAATACCGTAGCAGCGAAGTCGGACAATACACAACGTGCTCCGGTGGATCACTCGTCGGTTACAATCGAGGTCGACTAGGAGCACTGGACTCGTATTTGTGCACTGGGCGGACAGGCTACTAGTCCGATGCGTACATTCAAGTGAACATCAGGTTATTACATGTTCAACGTGGAGCAACAATCGATGCCATAGCGACTGCATCCTCAGGCCACGTGGCGCAGGCATTCCATGGATCGACATCTCGCCTTGGCTCGTTCATGCCAGCGCTTCTGTCGAGTCCTGCTCCTAGTCCCGCGTCCATGCTTGTTGCCGTCGTCCTTCACACCTTCAACCTTGACCACTGTGTCCTTTAAGGGGCCAATCGTCTCGCGCGGCGCAGATCGACGGGGCGCGCGTCATCACAAGACCTCGGTAAGAGCCGCTCGAAACGGTTTTTATAAATAGATTTGGTTTAAGTGGCCCCCACGCTGATTGGCCACTTGGTTTTCTCCCATTCTCAAATCTTCCGTATAACAAAAACGTATCCGGATGACGAATAGCTCGCGAAACGCACCAAATATAACGTGATACAAGGTATCGAGTCTGACAGGATTTGTGGTAGAAAAAGAGAGGTAATTCACGAGAAGGATGGATTGATTGTTGGAAATATTAAAAATGGGAGTATTGCAGAGGGAGATCTTAGTGAGCCATGGAAAATGGTTGCATTTTGGAAGATCGTGGCCCATGGTCGAGTGTGAAGACGCGTTCGTTGCCTACGACGGCATCGACGAGGACGGGTACTCGAGCGCAAGCGGTACGTACGTGCGACCACGAGCCGAGACGTATGAGGCTTGATAGACGACAGCAGCTGCAGCGACGGGCGGCGCCGGAAAGAAGGTGTGTCGGGGTTGCCCTGGACATGTAGCAATTGTGGTGTGTCGTTCTTTGCACTACGCTCTGTGGTCCCGGACGATTGCTATTGCTCGGGCGAGTGCAAGTGGAGTGTGATCCTCTTCCGCGAAATGGATGCCCGAATGGGTTCAATACCCAAGGCCTCCGGCGATGACGCCGTTGTCATGATTCATGTGTAGCCGCCCCGTTCTGTACCATACCCGTGTTTCGACCGCCACCTATATAGATCCCATAATGCTTGTTCAAGAACTGCCGTATTGCCTGTCGCCCAGCGTATCCTCTCCACTTGCAGTTGACGTTCAACTCAAATTGTGGTCCACATGGCCCTCTTTGTCTTCCCGCCCAACATCGGTCCCGAACTCCATCACGTTCCCATTCACGGTATTCATGAACGAAAGTGCATTAAGCGTCGTGGTGGAGCACGGGCAGCGAGGCCACGACGAGCTTGAGCAGCTCAGCCGTCGCCTTCTTGCGGTTGGCCGTCTGCTTGGACACAGTGCACCAGCGGTCACCGTGGCGGGGTTCGGCCGCGACGCAGCGTTCGAGCACCGCAGCCCGCTGCGCCTCGTTGCCGTCCTTCAGTTCGAACGCGTAGTACGTAGCCCAGCCGTCACCGAAGTCCGGGTTGAGCTGCACTGTGCGCTCGAGCCACTTGCGCGCCTTAGGAACCTTGCGCTCGTGCCAAAAGAGCTTGGCAACAGCGAGGCATACTGCTGGGTCGTTGTCCTTCTTCTTGAGCGCCTCGAGCGATACCCGCTTCTTCTGCGTGCGTGGCGCATTGTCGATGGCTTCAGCCAGCAGCACGCCGCTTTCGGGGCAGTCCTACGCGTCGTGACGTCGCGGTTTGGTCCCAGAAACGACAATACCTGGAGCGCCTTGGCGAGCAAGTTCTCTTGACCCTTGGTGTTGCCCAGGCGCATCTCGAGTCGCACGGCCTCGAGCCATAGCAGATCGTTCTTTGGATTGCGCAGGCGGGCCACTTCAAGCACCGACCGCGCCTTGGTAGCGCCTGCTGTGGCCTCTTCTAGCCGCGCTGAGAGCCGCCACAGTGGTACGCTCTTGGGGCACGCGGCCAGGCCATCGCGGTATGCTTTCCGGGCTGCCTCGACGTTGCCCATGTCTTCGTAGAACTGGCCGGCCATCATGTGCAACTTGTCGAAGCTCTTGTAGCGCTCAATGCCCGAGCGCAGGAGCTCTTCCTCAGCATCACCGCGCTGCGTTTCCCGCTCCAGCAGCACCGACTTCATCCACACGCGGGCGGACGGCGCCACGGCCCGCGCCCGCGCCAGTAGTGCCCGCGCGCGCTCGATTTCGTTGTTTTCCCACTCGAGCTTGACGGCAGCAAGCCAAATCTCCTCGCTGTTGGGGTTGGCGCTGAAGGCTTGGCGCAGAATCGAACGCGCGTCCTCGACACTGCCCTGAAGCCACGCTTCCTTGGCCGCCATGAGCCATAGCAGTTCACACGTAGGACACGCTGTAATGGCTTCACGCAGAAGCGACATCGCCGCCGCCTTGGACGCCGGCGTATTGATTTGCTTTTCGAGCGCCACGGCGCGGAGCCAAATGGACTTTTTGCCAGGGAACGTTGCGAGTGCGTGGGCGTAGATGGCCTTGGCTGTGGCCAGCGCCTGTCGCCCGGTGAACGTCTCGGCGTCATCCATCCATGTGCGCTTGCGGTCCTCCTCCTCCACGCCCAGTCCCTAGGAAGCATGCCAGGTGAGCCGCCTTTCCGACGCCTTCGCACCAGAGTTTGGCGCACGAGCGCTGCGCACGTAAGTGGGGCGCCCGCACGTTCACAGGCCTCGGCTTCTTGTAGCCACGTGTCGCGGTCGATGACCACGTCGTGGCGGCTGAGGCTGCGAAGCGCGGCGGTGATGATCTTATCCACGTTGGCGCCTTTGCCGTTGGCTTCCTCGAGCTTGGCGGCGGCGATCCAAATTGTCGGGTCCGTGGGAATCGTGGCGCGGGCGCGATTGAGCGTGCGCTTGGCGTGCTCATATGTCTCAAGCCGAGCAAGCGCCAGCCACATGTCGACGGACTGCGGCACACACTCGACGGCTCGGCCAAGCATGAGCCGCGCCCCGTCGGCGTCTTCAAGCTCGATGACTGCCTGCCAGACGGCCGCAGCCCCGGGTACAAACTCGAGCGCGCGCCGCAACACGAGTTTGGTGGCGTCGTCTGAGGCCTCGAGTTTGGCTGCTGCAAGCCATACCTTGACGCTAGTGGGAACGTGGCGCACGGCCGTCGCCAGCACTTTCTTGGCGTTCTCAGGTGTCTGTAGCCGCGCTGCTTCAAGCCATACGTCTTCGCTACCCGGGCATGCATCACAACCGGCTGCGATGAGACTGCGCGCCTGCACGAGCTTGCCGGCGACCTCTTCGAGGCGGGCGGCAGCGATCCACCCAGGCGCGTGTTTGGGGTTGGTCAGCGTCACGGAACGCATGAGCAGCCGCGCCTTCTTGATGTCACCGACTTCGGCATCGGACGTGATCTTGAGACTGTTGAGGTCCGTAAGGTAGCCCTTGGGGTCCACCACGGTCTGGCCCGAGATCGAGTCGGACATCTTGTCGAGTTTGAGCGAGAGCACAGCGCCACGGGCTTCGGCGAGGCCCGTGAGCGACGATGTCATGCCGCCCACCGTTGACGCCATGCCGCTCGGTGTGTCCAGACCGGACACGACCGTCGTCGACGTCTGCGTGCGGGGGTCGAGGAGGTTGTCTGGCACTGGCGTATATATCTCGGCGCGGCGGGCTTGCTTGTAACGCAACGAGTGGTCACCGATGTCGGGGATTGCCTCCCATTCGGCGTCACTGACTGTGGCCAGTGTCGTCTTGAGGTCGGCGAACTGGTCCGAGATCTTGGGGCGCTCGCGCCGAGCCTTCTTCATATCTTCAAGCTGCTTGAGCTCGCGCCGCCGCTTCCGCTTCGAGTCCATGCGTTCGTCCACTTTGGCATAAATATCGTCCGCCTCAGCATCGTCTTGGTCGTACGGCATGTCGTTGAAGAGACCAGTACCCGTGTAGCCTGAGAACTCGTCGTAGTTAGTCTCGCTGTAGTCCCCACGGTCACCGCTGTCGTCCGTCTCGCGGCCAAAGCCACCGACGCCGGCAGTCCCGGATCCGCGACCACCGCCCGGAAGACCGATTGGAATCCCACCCATTGTAAGGCCGCCAGGGGGTGGTGCCATCCCGCGGCCACGCCCCATGGCACCGAGCATATCGACAGGATCATCAGGCCGCGCTGGACCAATGTCCGATCGCGTTGTGAAGCCAATGGCACCACGACCAAGACCCGCGACGTAGTTGGCCGGCGCGGCCTGGTCGAACGCTTTCACCCGACGGAACATTGCTTGCTGCGCCGTTCACTCGCTTCTGCACGATTGCACGTACCCCGGGGCATGAAACGCATAGCCGAGCTTACTTTAGTTGAATGTACACCGGGGCACGGAATTCAAACCGAACAACCGGTTATTTTCTTAACCGGTTGACTTTTATAGCCGGTTTGTCAGTTGAATATCTCTCATCAATGTGCATGTGCGCAGGTCAGCCATGATCATAGAGCCGACGCAGCTCATGGCGCCGGCGTAGCTCAGACGTGGCTTCGCGTACGAGATGCAGCATAGCAGGGATGCAAATGCGCCCATGGGGGCAGTGCCCGCCAGTCGTGCAGGCTTTGTAGAGCGCAAACCGATAGGCATGCTTCCAGCGCTTGCGAACTTCAAGCTTGATCGCATTGCGACGGCGAGCGCGTAGCGCTGCAAGATCCGTGCGAGACGAATCAATGATTTCCTTGCCGATGAGAACACCTGTAAGCACGACGGTGGCGAGACCTGTGCCGAGGATAACGTTGGAGATTGTTCCAGGGCTTGCCGCCTCTGGGGCCTCCATGACAATACCCAGGAACAACGTCAAGCACAGCTGGAATTGCATCACGCTTGATACAAGCGTGTCGGTCCATTTCTTGTACGGCTTGATGAAAAGCAGCAAAGACATGGTAAGGAAACTAGCAGTCGTCATGAGCATTGCCGTGCCGCCAGCATATAGCACCAAACGAGAATACCCAGCAGCGCTTGGGCGAGGGCCGAGTCGACGAAGACAATAGCGACGCCCAAGAGAAGGCGGCGGCAAAGATCCACAACCTCCCAGTACCAGTACCGCACATCATCTACACAATCTCGTCAACCAACGCAATCGCGTACAAGACCCCACAGTTGTTGTAAATGAACCCGATGCGAGCCAGCACGAGTGGGTCCTACGACCGTGAAGCAGCCATTAATAACGCACACCGCACCTCAAGGTTCTTCTGTTGCATGTAAAGTCCCATGTAGTGGTCTTGGACGCCGAGGAATTTTGAGTCCACAGTGTAGATACGCGAGCTGCGGCTGAGCACAAGATGCGCCCGTGTCGCCCGTAGCCACTTGGCGCGCAGCGATGTAAAGTGTGGGAGCCGCAGCACGGCCACGCGCTCGGCGACTTGACGACGGCGTGCGGCGTAAATGAGGTACCAGAAGAGTGCTGGGACGCCGACAACCCAGCCCAGGACGCCGACACCAGCGCCGGCTGCGTAGAGTGTCCACGGCCATGTATAGCAAAGAATGGATCGATCCACGACAAGGTACGAGTGGTCGCCAATCTCTTGGCAGTGAAACATGGAGAGAACCTTCTGAGCGACCATCGGGTAGGTGCACAGAACAAGCCTGTGGCTGCGTGAGGGCTCGATGATTGCCTGAGCACGCACCAGATCCCGAGGCGGAAGCACTTAGCTTTGTAGCGCTGGTAGTTAAAGCGCAGTTTCACTCGCGCCTGCCACACGCGAAGATTGCTGCGAAGGAGGCGCTCCTTCATCTGCGAGCTCTGGACCCGGTGCACGAGCGGACAACGCTGGTGATACGACATGTACACGGGCAGTGCTGTTGTGTGCGCTTGCGACAGCCCGATGCGGCGATTGATGGCTGCATGACACTCCTTTTCAACCGCGAGGCAGCCACGCCGCGCGATAAGCTGGCCGTCACCAAACTGGCGCTGTAAGTCGGTGTATCCCTTGCGGCTGAGCGACTCGAGGATGGGAAATCCGCAAAGTAGACAGCTTCGGGGGATCGCGTCCAGCTTGGCCTTGTACTGATAGAAGCCACGCCAGTCGAAAATGCAAAGGATGCCCAAGAATACCATCATCGAGCCAAGCGTAAGCCTACTTGACGCATGAGTATTTGATATCGGCTCTTGATGGAGACAGAAAGATGGTGAAATAGTTTGTCGCTAGGAGGCAGTCGATGCTGATCATTGCAAACCAGTCCTAGGCCCCGCACGCTCAGCTCCAAGCCATCGTGAACGAGGAGATACAAGATTGAACTGGGACGACGCTTTCATCGCGGGGACGACGGTGGGCGGCCAGACCGTCTTGTAGTTGGCATAGAACGACCCAAAAATCTGGAAAAAGGCAACAAGGAGCTTGATCTTCTCGGGGTGCAGTACAAGTGCAGGCGACTCGTGCTTCACACCAAAGACGTGCTGCTGGTTCTGGGCATGCTGGTACCGCTGAAAGAGACGAGTCGAGTACAGAAACGCATAAAGACCCCTCTCGTCGCGGTAATTGGGGGCACGTCGCTTTGCAGGTGGGGCCATGGGAGCTACGACGTCGCGTCGACGAAAAGTGCGATCCGCTTGTGCATCGTGCAGCAAAAAGTTCTCCGATTCGTCCTAGAAATCAACCAAAATCAAGTGACTATCGTTTGGACGGATGCAATCACATTGAGATAGCTCGAAATGGCGACGACACTCCAGATGCACACAATGAAGAAGGCAGCGGGGAGGACGAACCTTGTCCAGTTGACATGATCAAATTGTGTCGCAGTGAACCCACAAGCTACGTGGTTGCCGTCAAGTTCATTGCGCGAGCGAATTGATACGAACGAACACAAGTGCCAGCAACAGTCCGTGAGTAGTGGTCTTCACACACGGAACATGCAATACCTTGGTAACCAGTTGCGCACGTCCCATTAGTACACGCCCCATGGACCTATTGATCGGTTCAATTTCCTTCGGGGCTGCAGTGAGCAAACGTCGCATGTGTAAGCGGTAAGGTTGGTGATGCATGTAAATTCTCGACTGGGTGGCCAATGTTCGATGTACACTGCCGCGTCCGTATTCTTCTTGCAAGCGTACAGCCCAACGGCAAACGACAAAGGGGGAGGACTGAAGTAGCTCAAGCACGGGTCTGTCGGCGACCATTGCATCACATCGCACGAGACGATCCTTGTCTACGAGGTTGTCAGATTTCCCCAGATGAGCTGTCGAACCGAGTTGGGAGCCGTGTCGAGAACGTAACCGGGCTGCGTAGTGATCCCAATCGACTCAGACGACAATGCGTCGATGCGGCATGTTACTCCTGGAGGACAAGGGGAGCAAGTATGACCGTCAAGGCTACTGCACAGTGGGAAATGTGCCAGGGTGAAGTTGGGACCTGTATTGGTTTGCATTGCACGGGGCGCAAATCCTAGGATGCGTACGCTTCACTGTTCATTTTGTGGTGGTTGGAACGTACGCAATGCCGTTTGAGTTGACGGTTGACAAATACCCTGGAGGGCAAGTGGTCACAATAAGCTGAACGGTAGCTGAGATGACGCCCAAAGGTGCCCAGCGACAAGTGACGTGAAGCTCGTAGTCTCCAGGAATAGCTACCAGCTCTGGACTTTGCATGATGGCTACACCACTGCGAACCTTGAGGACGCCCTCGGCAGGCTGAACTAAGACTGGCCCTCGCCAAGTACATTGCCAAGCGGGAGGTATCGCCACTGTCTGGTTGTAGGCATCGTGTGCGCGAAACGTAATAGCCAGAAGTACACTCCCACTGTAGGTTCGCACGACGGGGTCGCTTGGCACTAGCCGCACAGCATTCGTTGCTAGCGCCCAGTTGGAATTGTTGAAGATGTCAGTCGTCGCATCCAAGTCCACGCCACGTTGTTGCGTGAAGACGGCACTTCCGCGTCCACTCGCATCGTTGAACGCCAGGCGAGACGTCGTCACTGATAGCTCAGCTGCATCCATCGCCCAGAAAGCGCCCTAATTTCACATTACATGAGTGAGGGGTCTCTCATCGGTCGGAAGGCCACGGACGCCGAATGTTGCCGAGTTAGCCGTAAATGTGGAATTCGACACCTCCAGTACAATCGCGCCAAGGCCAACAGCACCACCAGCGTCGGCGGCAACATTTAACTCGAAAACTGAACGGACAACTGTCGCGGTTGGAACATTGAGCCACATGCCCCCACCTCTCGAGGCACTGTTTTCGAGGAAAGAGCTCTGTGTCACTGCGGCGAATAACTTCATGGAGCCTACGCGAGTTGGTTCGTTCCAAAATGGGATCTGCCCATAGAAGTACCTTGGGTCGTTTTGCTCCACGAAGTAGACTGCGCTAACACACCACGCAGGCACACCCCGCCACCATCACCGAGCGCGACGTTTCCGCGAATTGTCGTGTTGCGCGCTCTCAAAGTACTACTTCGCTGTTGAAATATACCTCCACCGTGGCGCTTAGCACCTATGAGACATACATAAATAAAGTCGAAATTGAGCTAGCGATACGTACTACAGTGGGCAATCGTCGAGTTGGTCGCAAGTAGGATAGTGTCCGAGGCGAAGATCCCGCCACCATCTTGACCGGCGGAGTTGCCACTGAGCACGGAATAACCAAGCTCTAAGTGCTCCACGTGTTCAGCAAGTAAACCACCTCCGTTGCGCTTGGCCGTGTTATCCGTGATGGCTGCGCCGATGACATCCCAACGGCAATGACGCGCTAGGAAGACTCCACCGCCTTGCCCAGCGCTGTTGCCAGTCACAACAAAAGCACGACCGGCAATAGTCGTCGTCTCCAGGTACACACCACCACCTTCATGCGCTTGAGACTCGCGGCACTCGACACCGTCTACCCAAAGGGAGCTGCCAGTCGCCATAATGCAGCCGCCGCGGTCTTGCACTCCCTTCTCTATCATCACATTTTTCAATAGCGCGCGAGCGTTTGTCAGCGTCAAAGATGTGCGGACGAAGCGAAGGTTTTCGATCTGCACCGACCCTGCCAAAGCCCATTGAGAGTAGCTGTTGCAAAGAAGGTTTGGTGCGTGACCGAGGCCGCGGATCGTAACGTTGATGCCCGAGATTTCGCAGTTGCCCGCGCCACTGTAGTTTCCCGGGAGGAGGGCGATTGTGCTGGAAGAGTTCATTGCGGCGGAGAGCGCGCTCTGAACAGTGCTAAACGGTTGCATCCAAGAGCCCGACACTGGGCTATCTGCCCCGCGAAGGGCATCGACGAATATCAACTGTGCAATCTGGGTGAGTTCGTGTCCGTCGGGGGCTTGCTGCGCACTTGTCAGATCTACAAGGCGCAACTAAGCATGGCAGGTTCCGAGGTATCGTACGACGAGAGGCTGCTACGCTACTAACTGTGAAACCATGGGTCATTGCAAGAAGGAGCATGCCCACGACAGATCGTTGTTGTGTCATGAAGCGAAGCGACTCTTGCGAGCGACCAGCAAAAGAAAAATCTTGACGTTTCTTTCGCCGAAATGGAGTTGGCGGACGTATTTTACCACGAACCAGACCGTGAGGTGGCCTGCGCCTTGTAGTCGCAATCATAGCGCCACCGAGTACTTTTGCGAATCACTTTTCATGCCTCAAGACGCAGA
>JNBR01001816.1:0-20153 GCA_002081595.1 Achlya hypogyna | reverse complement strand
GAAAGCTCTCGCCTTCTAACACTCCCCCTAGAGCTGAACTCCCGCGGCGAGTTCCTTCATGACCTTGGACTCTTCTGCCGCACAAACGTGAAGTTGGGAGCGGGCTCGGTCGAGGCATTCAGCGGAGAGCACCTTGGTAAGCCCATCAGCGGGCATTTCGTCGCTCTTGCAGTAGTGCGTCGTGATGTTACCGTTCTGGATGGCCTCGCGCACGTAATTGTACCGAATATCAATGTGCTTTGAGCGGTTCGTGGTCGTCTGGTTGCCCATTGACTTGAGTGCGCTCTGATTGTCACACCAGAGGTTGGCAGGGGCGTCGGCGTCCACCAGGCGTAGCTCCTTCAAGAGCTGTCGGAGCCAGATGGCCTCTTGGGTCGCGATGCTTGCAGCCACGTATTCAGCTTCCATCGTGGACAGCGCCACTGTAGCTTGCTGCTTGGCGAACCAGTGTACTGGTGCCCCATTGATCTTGATGATGCAGCCAGATGTCGATCGGCGGGTGGCTCGGTCGCCGGCCCAGTCGGCATCCGTGTAGATGTCCACGGCGATCTCGGTGCTGCGTTGTGGCATCAGTTCGAGACCGCAACTGCGTGTGGCCTTGAGGTAGCGAAGGACTCGGCGGATTTGTCGGCCATGGTGTTCGTTGGGTGTGTTGAGGAACCTAGTCATGAGGTTCGTCGCAAACGCGATGTCGGGGCGAGTGCAACTCGCAAGCCACAGTAGAGAGCCCACGATCTCTCGCATCTCCGACGGTGTGACGTCGCTTGGGCCGCCATCGTCGTACATGTGGTGTTCGACCGCGATTGGAGTCGACTGCGGGTGGCAATCGATCATGTTGTGCTTCACGAGCAATTCGGCCACGAGGTTGGACTGTTCGAGGAACATTCCTGACTTAGACCGGTGGACGTTGATACCGAGGCATCTGGAGACCGGGCCTAGGGTCTTCACTTGGTACTTGTCTTCGAGTGCACGCGTGGTGGACTGGAGATGTGTCTTGTCCTGCGTGAGGGCGATGATGTCGTCGACGTACAGTCCGATGAGGGTGATCCCACCGGCTGTCCACTTGTGGTACAGGCAGGGGTCCAGTTGACTCTTTTGGTAGCCGAGGGTGAGAAGGGTCGCATTGATGTCTTCATGCCACATGCGGCCCGACTGCTTGAGCCCGTACAGGCTCTTCTTGAGCAAGAGCGCCTGCGTGTTGGGGTCGCCAGGTACTAGCGCTGGTACGCTCATGTACACCGTTGTGTCGAGCTTGGCCTTTACGTAGGCTTGAGGTACGTCGAGATGGAGTACGGGCACGTCGAGTATGGCAGCGAGTACGAGCAGAACACGCACACTGGGCTGTCTGATGACTGGTGAGAAGGTCTCTGTGAAGTCCACGCCGTAGCGCTGACTGAATCCTTGGGCAACAAGCCGTGCCTTGAAGCGTTCGACCTCACCAACGTTATCGAACTTGATTTTGTAGACCCATTTGTGACCGACGATGTTAACGCCGACTGGCTTGGCCACCAGCTCCCAGGTACCATTTTGGATGAGGTTGTCGATCTCAGCTTGCATCGCGGTTTCCCATTCCTTGGCTTGGGGTCCCGCGAGCGCCTCGCGAGGATTGCGAGGTTCCTTGATGGTCGTGGCCATCACGACTTGGGCTTCACCACCGGTGGCCGTCATATGCTCCGTGAGACGGTCGCTGCGGCGTGGTCCAGGTGTTTTGGCCTGATGTGTCTCCAGGACCTTGGTGATGCTCTCATGTGGTGTCTTCATGGTGAGTCGTTGGAACGTGTCGGTCAGTGTCTCAGCGTAGACCTTGTTGGGCGATCGTGGTGGCCCGATGTTCTGTACATCCTTGCTTGTGACTACGCAGGACATACGTGGGACCCATATGTCGTAGGCCTTGGTTGTTGGGTTCACGCCGAGAATCCGTCCGACCTCGGCCCGTCGCACGATTCCTTTGGATTTTGGTGGCGTGTGGACTGTGCATACACTTCCGAAGGCGAGTACGTGGTCGACGGCCGGTTGGCGGCCCGTGAGGACCTCGATAGGCGATTTGTAGCCGACGTTGGCTTTGCTGGGCACACGGTTGCGAAGGTACGTCTGGTACCTGAGTGCATACGACCAGAGGTTTGCGGGTAGATCGCTGCCAAATAGCATTGCTCGCGCTCCGTTTAGGAGGGTCCGGTGCATTCGCTCTGATTTGCCATTTGACGCCGAGGTGTGACGTTCTGTCAGCTGGTGATGTATGCCGCGTTGAGCCAGGTAGGATTGGAATTTTGTGGACCGGTACTCCCCCCCTCGATCCGACCTGAATGTTTTGACCTTGACGTTGAACTGCTTCTCGAACATGGCGATGAACATCGCGGCGGTCTTCTCTTGATGGGACTTCTTTCGGATGGGGAATACGGCGGTGTAGCCGGATCCGTGGTCGACATAGTTGACGAAATATCGGTTGCCGAAGCGATCTGCCGGGGAAATCTTCCCGGCGCAATCCGATGAGATGACAGCGCCAATTTCATCGGTGGGGGCCGACGCAGAAGTATCTATGCGTGGCTGTTTGGATCGGCCTTGCTTGCCGACGGCGCAGTCGAGGCAGGGCTCAGCGAGGTCGCGGGCTGTGCGTGTCACTTGCATCCGTTTGGGGTCCGCCTGCTCGGCCATACGGATGATGGCGGCCTTGTTGATGTGTCCAAGGCGGGTGTGCCACTCTTGGAGGGTGCCTTGGGGCTCGTGGACGAGCATGGACGTCGCTGGGGGCGTCTCGGTCGGTGAGGCAGGCGTGGCCGTGGCGACAGATGTTACGGCGGACACGTGTTGTGCGGTGCATTGTAGCGGCCAGAGTTTGCCCGACTTGTGCGATGTGGTGATGAGATGAGGTCCGAAGCGAATATCGCACTTTCCGTTGGATATCGCCAACGTGGCACCCTTCTCGTCGAGTTCCGACGTTGAGATGAGGTTGTATGACAAGTTGGGCACGAAATGGGCCTCGCCAAGTGTCATTGTGTGACCCGTGTCGTGGAGTCTGAGCAGGACCTTGCCCTTGAGCTGTGCGGTCGTCTGCTGTTTGTTGGCGACGGAGATGCGTAGGTTTGACGGTGTCGGGTCGTGTAAGACACTCGGGTCATTGACGAGGTGGTGTGTGCAACCTGAGTCGAGCAGCCATGTGGCCGAGGGGCGCATAGGTATGGCCGTGTTGGCCTCGCCGGTGTTGTTGTCGGCGTCTTCAGCGATGGTTAGCATGGCAAAGTTGATGCGTTCCTCGAGGGACGCGTTGTTGGCCACCTGGTTCGCGGTGGCTGGCGCCGGCGCGGCTGGTTGCTGTGGCGCTGGTGCAGCTGGTGCAGCTGGTGCGGCAGCTGCTTGAGCGGTACCGCGTGACTCTTGGAACTCGTTGAACAGTGAGCATTGTTGCCACCGGTGTCCAGGTCGCTTGCAAGCATTGCAGACGATGTTTCCACCTTGTTGGTCGCCGCCTGGGTTTCGGCGACCTCGGCCACCGCGACCGCCACCACGACCTCCTTGGCGTCCACCACCGCGGCCACCGCCTTGCTGCTGTTGGTTGTTGGTTGGAACGGCGGCCATCGCGCGTCCGTGGTTTATTTTCTTGGACGGGGTGTAGCCAGAGCCGGTGCCCGTGAGTGCGATGAGTGTGTTGACGGCCGAGTCCAGTGTCGCGGGGTGGTTCTTGTCCTTGTCGCAGACGTGCGCGATGAGCGTGACGGCGTGTTCCGGGCTGGCATATTTGCAGAAGAGATCGACCATGAGTTGGTTGGATGCGCCGACCTCGCGCTGGATATGTCTCATGAACTGAGCGTGCTCCTGCCACGTGAGCGCCTTGCGCTTGGGCTCAAGGAGTCTTGCGATCATGGCATCGTGCGTGAGATGCGTCGAGTAGTCGCGTGCCAGGTGCTGACGTAGCTGCTCGTAGCCGTAGACCGGATACATGGCTCGCCATGAGTCTTCGTGGGTGTCCACATGTAACAGGACAGCCTGTCCGAGTGACGCCTTGAGTGCGTGGTAGAGGTGTAGGTCGGACCATGTTGACTCGTAGAAGGCTACGTCACGGTTGACGGCATCGACGAACGAGCGGTGCCATTTGCTGAAGTTGCATCCCAATCCGGGGTATGCCTCAGTACCAGTGAACTTTTCCACCTTGAATCGCTTCAAATCGGGCGCTCGAGGGCCGATTGGTGATGGTGTGGTGGGTGCTGGTGTGGCCGGATTGCTCGGTTGCGGCGCTGGGGCACCCCATTGGTTCCACGTTGGAGTTGGGATGTGCGGGCGTTGCGTATAGGCGGCTTCCGCCGCTGTTCGCTGGGCTGCTTGAGCTGCAGCTGCCTGTTGTGCTGCTGTGGCCGCCGCTCGGGCGGCTTGGGCCTCTTGGAACGAACGCTCGACAGCGTCCTGAGCCTTCTCGGCTCTGTCGAGAGCAGTGCGGAGAGCTTCGCGGCTGCGGTGTTGGTCCTCGGCATGTTGCTGTTGTTGCTCTTGGATGTAGGCTTCATAGGAGGCCTTCTGTTGGTTTAGTTGAGCCTCGAACAGCTGTCGCATGCGGTGTTCCAGGTCACGGAGTTGTGTCGCCACGTCGGTGGCAGGTGAGTTCGGCGCCGTGCGTGGCGGCGTTGGAGCGCCAGATGGCGTCACGGTTGCAGGGTTACTCATAGGTTCTCGTAGGGAGCCGCGTCGGGCGTATGATGGTTGAGCGGCTGGTTTGCGTTTGCTGGAGGACCCGAACGGGTTCGGTGCACTCGCTGCGATCTGAATGCGGTGTAGTTCTGTCTTTTCTTCGATGTCGAGGCTGCGTGCGCGTGCGCGGCCTTGTCGAAGCTCTCTCTTCGTGTCGAGTCGCTCGCGGACTCGTCTGCGAGCTTGCTCTGGTGTCTCGAGGGTGTACTCTTTGCCCTCCGTTGTCATACACTGGGTCTGTACCGGCGCCTCGATCTGCTGCGTCGCCTTCGCGCTAGCCTTGTCGATGGTGCTCGCCGGGAACCTCGGTGAACGTAGACTGTCTGCCTTCTTTGGAGGCTCAGTCTCAGCCGTACATTTGCAGCTTCTTTGGTATGTCATCGTGAGTAACCAGATGTTTTTCTGGTCCGTGCCACGAGATGTTGCAGTTGTAACAGGCTGGGCGGTGCTGAATTCTGTTGCTACCGCGTATTTCTCGGCCGATTGGCACGCGCCAGTGCGTGGCTGGCCGTTGGCATCGCGGCCTCGTTCGGAGGTCAGCGCTCCAGGGCCGTCGGGCTCGCTCATGGAGGCTGCCGACGCCGTGATGCCATATTGGTATCGTCCCGCAGTGGACAGGACAACGGCGTTGCCTTCCCTTGGGCTCATAACCTGTGAGAATGCGGAACCCGTTGCTGTGCTGTAGACTCGGGAGACCATTTGATGTGGAGAATATTTAGGAGTGATTTAATAAAAACTAGTCTGAGCCGTGGTTACGTACTAGTTGTCCTGTTATAGATATGCAATATATACCACGGCGGCGGGTAGAAAGCTCTCGCCTTCTAACACGGACGATATCACAAGAGTTAAGAATTCAGACATGACTGAATTTAACGTTTGAAAATTGTGAAATTGAATGGAATGTGGCGAAATTGACCTAAGTGACGAATAGGGATGGAAAGTAGCGAAATGAAATGGAAAGTAGCGAATTGGCGCGGAACCTGGCGAATTGAAATGGAATCTGACCGTATGAATAAGGGCCCTGTTTAACGTCCCTATTTAGGGGTTTAGGGGTTTAGGGGTCCATGGTTGCAGCATTGATCGCAAGGTTCATCAACAGGGCAATATTTATTTTAATTTTTGAAAAAAATTCCACCCTTTTCCCTCGTCATGACTCTGATTTCTGCACGCAATACACAAATTGGGAGGAATAGATATTGTGTATTACATAAAGGAACGTTCTAAGTCGTGTCGACTTCGTGGTCGCCGAGAAGCATCATTTGCTCGTTAAAGTTGGTGACCCATTCGAAGCAGTCATCACAAACTCGGACGGGTTCCTTGTATCCTTGCGACGGCAGGGGCACACGACGAGACGAGTGCTCGAAACAAAAGGAAAATCCGCACTGCCGGCAGTGATGGCGGCGCACAAAGAGCGAAAATTCGCAGTTGCATTCCTACGAAGGCTCAGAGTGTGCGCCAGCAGTGGCGGAGTACCTTGCAGCGGGAGTCCTTACTCCACCGGGCAACGTTGCCCGAATAAGACGACGCCACCGAAAAGCTCGAATCGCACCGGCGCCGGCTTGAGCTCATGGTCCTGAACCGTTGTTCGAGGCGCATTTGGGCTTCGAGCACGTCCGGCTCGTCGTTTTGCAAGATGCCGTGCTCCCGCAGCATGTCCTCGTACCGGTATTCCTCTTGATTTTCGTCGAGCGGCGTTAGGTTGTCCGTCGACAGCGTCCGGGCCTTGGGCAACGGCGGGCGGCCGCCGGGTGATTTGGCGCTGCACGGCGACTTGGCATCGGTCGCATTGTTTTCAAAGATGCTGCTTGTGACCTGCACCACCGTGTTGACAAAGTCCGAGAGCCCAAAAGACATATCCAGCCGGGCCTTGGTGGCGTCACTTGGCCGGCGATGCCGGAACCCGAGGTCATCGTCTTGCGCGAACTGGTGCGCGCGCACAAGCGATTCGCGGTGTACCGTCGACGTCGATGAAGTCGACACCGTCGACGCTGTCGAGTTGGCGCGGGCTTTGCCGATCGGGGGCCGCCGCGCGCGGTGGCGTGGTCGGCTCGGACTCACGGCCGGCAAGTCGTGGTGCACCACGTCGTCGTGGAACGAAATCTCACTTGCCGAGCGCACACGCGCCAGCGTCACCTTCATGACTTCGAGCTCGGCCTGCATTTTGCGGTTGGCCTCCTCGAGCGCGGCCTTGGCCGCAAGCTCCGACTCGACCTTCTTGAGCTGGTCCTGCAACTTCTTCTTGTCAGCCTGGAGCGCGTGCACATTGCGCAACTCGCGTCGCAGCTCCAAAAGTTGGCGCATCGCTTGGCGTCGGCGCCACTGGCACTGTAATCGGATGATGCGTCGGCGGCTGCGGGCGTATGTCTTAACGCACAACCACCTCCGCACGCTCCGCTGCAACACGGTCGCGGCCTTGGTTTCGCGCATGAATTGGACGACGACGCGAGCTGCGCCTTGTCGCTGCTTGGACTGCAGCGTGAGCACGGCGCGTCGAAAGCATCGGTACCGCCACCGTGTCACGTGCATGCGGCCCCATGTCTGCAGCCGCAAGCACGCGCGGGCCCGCCGCAGCGTCGTGAGTGCCACTCGCGCCCGGTAGCAGCGCACGGCGCACTGCGCAACGAGCGCTGCGGCCCGGAGCGCGCGGTACGCTCGGCGTTGGACAAAGCCGCGGAAAACGCGCTGAGCATGCACGGCAGCGTGTGAATACACCCGGCGCTTGAGCGTCTCGAGGTCTTCGAAGGCGCGCCGCCGCAGGAACACGCGCGCCCTGCCGAGACTGATGTGCTGGTGGTTCAGAGGCCGGGGTGCCGCGGTCGAGCGCAGAGCGTCCACGACAAGGAGGAACTCGGGTAGCATCGCGAGCTCGTGGGCGTTAGTGAAAGCGGCGATCGCAGCTTCGCGCACCCGGGCCGCGAGACTACCGTAGCTTTCGAGGAACTCCTTGTGCGTGAGGCGCACGGGAAAGCCAGCACGTGCAACCTTGACAGCTTCGAGGACACCGCCGCTACGAAGCTGTTCCACCGTGCGCGGTCGGTGCAGCGCCCCCGGCGCGTTTTGATCGTTGGGCTTGATGCAGCGGACGTAGTGCGGGCACGTGGTTTCAATCGTGCTCAAAAGCTCTCCGAGCTGCGTCTTGAACTGGTCGGCAACGTTTACAGCACCGATCGCCGAGTTGGCGTTGGCCCGGCGCTTGGTTGTTGGCGCCTACGACGTCCGAGCATGAGGCTTCTGCGGTAGCTAGTTCTATGCGCACCGCAGCTGCAGTGGTCGGAGCGTTGTAGATTTCTTGGAGGACGCCGTTTTCCGCCGACCCAAGCAAATCGACAAGCGATTCGAGCAGCGCGTCTTTGTTCTTGTCGAGAAAGCCCTCGACCGAGTAGACGACCGGGCCTGCGTAATGGAGCACCGTGAACTGGCCGTCGCGGAGGTGCGCCGGTGTTGCGGCGAACATGGCATGTTTGTCGTTGAACTCCTTGTAGTACTTGGTGGCGAGAGCCCGGTCGCTGCCTTTGGGCACCTGCGACACAGTGTTAGCAAAACAGGCCCACGTCAGCCACGTACCCGGCACTCTTGATCGAGCAACGAGAAGAGACCGATCGGTTTCTTTTCGAAGAGCTCGAGACACGGAATGTTGTCGGGGAATTCGATGAACTCCCAGGCAATGTTTTCGGCTTCGTACAGCTTTTGCTCCGCTTTGAACACGTACGTATTGAATTGCTGCTGAAGGGCTTCGTTGGCGTAGTTGATGCACAGCTGTTCGAAGGAGTTGACGGCCATGATCTCGAAGCCAAAGATGTCGAGGAGCCCGATGAGGTAGGGCGCGGGCACGGCACCAGCAATCGAGACGTTGACGCGGGCAACCAGCCATGCGAAGAGACTCTTGTACGCCTCCATGGCCAGCGCATTTCGGGTCGTCTTGGCTTGCGCAACGCTCATGCCCATGACAAACACTTCGCCATTGGTACGGATGGACCGCTTCGTGAGCGCTTTCTGCACATCCATCGGCGGCACATGCAGCAGCTTGGCCGCAGTGTACAGGTGCTCGAGCGAGGCCTGCGACACGAACGCTGTGCGCATCGCGGGGTCGCTGTCGTCCGTCGTCTCGAACTGGACGTTGCCGAGGTGCAAGATCGCGACGACGAGCGCAAAGATGTCTTCCATCTGACGCCCGGGGATGCCGATGTCGACCATGGCCTGCAGCGTGACGGGGAACTGATCGATGTCGAGCACACCGTCCCGCCGCTCCATGCAGCCGCTTTGGTTGAGAAAGTCGAACTCGTCGAGGCGCCGTAGGTTCCAGTCGCTAAACTTGCGCCGGAGGTCGAGCCCGTCGACGCTTGGCAACACCACCTTCTTGCGCTGCTTCTTGGGTGGCAACTGCAGCTCATGCATCGTGGCCACGAGTTCGTAAAAAATGTGAAAGTTTCGCTCGGTTGGGGACTGCGTCACGACGCGGACCTTCTCGAGAAGGTACGTGCGGATGTTGGCACCGACGATGGCGCAGTGGTGGGCCGCCCCCGTGGGTGTGAATTGCACCTCGATGAACTTACCAAAGCGCGAGCTATTGTCGTTGCGAACGGTGCGGGCGTTGCCAAAGGCTTCGAGGACCGGATTCGACTGAAGCACCTGGGATTCGATGGACGGACGACCATCCACGGACGTGTCACCCGCCGACGACATGCGCGCGAGGTAGTTCATGATGATCTTCGTAGCTTCGGTCTTGCCGGCCCCAGACTCGCCACTGATGAGGATAGCTTGGTTTCGGCCATGGCGCGTCATGTCCATGTACGCGCGCTTCCCGATCGTGTACAAGTGAGGCGGCAGGCTTTGGTCCAAGCCAAAGGTTGCATCGGCATCCGGCCCACAGCCATACTGTTGCATTGTGTCGTCGCTGTACAAGGCCAGGCTCTTGAATGGGTTGATCGAAAGCAGGATGTCCCCAATCTTAGTGTAAATGTCATCGCGGTCGTAGCGGCTCGAGAGTGCCTGCAGGATCGAGGCTTCGTGCAGATGTGGCAACGTGATGAGGTCTGCATTCTGCTCTTCATCTTCCGATCGGTTCCGCAACAGCACGTTGGTGCTCACGCCATCCTTGTCCGTCGTGAGGGCCACCGTTTCGGTCATGCCCGTCGCATCGCGTCGCAGCGTCAGCGCTGCCCCGCTCTGGTCGACCACGGTGGCTGCTGCCCAGATGGACTCGACGTCCGCGACCCATACATGCGCGCCCACTTCCATCGTCCTCTACGCGGTCGCGGTCGAAGCCCTTTCTGAGCGCCGCGAGGAGTTTTTCAGTTTTGCCAACCTCCCCATGGCTCCGGCCGCTTGACTGCCAGGACGGATGACATAGCATACCCCTTCCCAATAACGCCCAAGCCCTGGCCACGCCCAAATTAGCTCGTCGTGAGCGCTATGATTGGCTGCTTCTGAAGGCAACTGGCCAATCATATGGCGTCGTCTGCAGCATGTCACTGGTGGCAGGGCGCCCCCGGCGTCAGCGCGCCTGTGACGCTGGGCTATATTGGGAGGTTTTTTTCCACCGCGGCGTCGGCGCGCTGCTGCGGATTGTGCCCGCCGTCCAACTCTCGATGCCGGGGTCGGCGAAGTTTCTGGAATGGGCAGCGATCGCCGGCAGGGTTGCGCCGGCGGGGCTGGTTGCTTGGACCTTTGGGGTGGCCCGGAGTTCCCCCTCGATTAGAGTCAAGAGGGAGCCGCTGGGTGGGACATCCTCGGGTAAATTTCTGACGCATTTACATTGTTGAAGGCAGGATGGTTAGCAGGCGCGGCTGCGCTAGTATGGCGATGTTGCGGGTCGTCGCACCCCACGTGGATGCCGAGAAAAGAGGTGTGGCCACCGATGAGCGCGCCAGTTAAAGTAGCAAGCGGTCAGGTGCCTGTGGGCCCCAAGTGGCCAGCACCATGCCTATCGCCCTGCCCTCGTCACCAAGGTTGGACCGAGGCTACCAAGGCGCAAAAAACAGACCGCGCTGGTCACCGCGGCCATCGTTCCACGGACTCGCTGCGAACGCCCGTAGGACTTGCATGAGCTGGGTGTCGGTCTGATCCCGACCGTCGCAGGCCGCCTGCCTGCTCGCTCCAACTCAGAGCAGCGCGAGAGCCAGCAGGATCATGGAAGGTTGGTAATTTATTATCTTGGAATTGGTATGGGCCGTTGGGCGGCAAGGAAAAAAATGCTGGTCTGTCATTGGTTGATGGATAAAATTATAGCCAATCAAATCTGAGACCTACCCCTGCCCCGGCCGTTCGCTCAAGTACTTGATGTTTGTATACGCGGCAGTTGGGCTGGGGACACCACTCCTTTGTCACTTCCCAAGTAGCCGGCTGCCGTCGAGTTGCGTGCCGCTTGTCCGCGCGATTCCATCCTGCTTGCTTGCCGCACCCGCATTGAGTCCATCCCTTAAGTCGACATCCTCTGCGAGAGACGTCGTACATAAGGCCACCTTAAGCACCAGAGTAGACTGCAGATTAACACCATGGCCCTGGAGACGCAACCCGCGTCGATTGCAGCCCTCGTGCAGACCCAACACCAGGGCTTCACGCAGTTGCTGCAGACGTTCGATGGCCGAGTTCATGAACACGAGGCCCTTGTGGGCGTGAACCCAATTACCGGCAAGGTAGGCCACAATCATTGTGCATGTCCCCGTTCGCACGTGCCACGATACTTGAGTCGAAGCTACAGTGACCCTGTTGTTAACTCCTCGATATCTTGGGCGCATGGGTGGCATGCATCGTCTGAGCGAAAATCTGATGAGTATGTGGTCAGGCGTGTGGGAAGCGCAAGCGCACAGAAAATGGCAAGCCATTGTATACTACCGCGACCCCCGTGAACGATCAAGAAATGACGCTACTCGCGATATGCGATAAGGACTGCGTCCTCCTCGACATTCCCAATGCCACAGATCGCTTCATGGCACTGTTTGCCATTGCCAAGACGGTACGACGCCGGCATATTAAGAACGAAATATTCACATTTTGCAGGAACCTGATCAAGCCAAACTGTTGCATGTCCTCGGAGAGACAGCGAAGAAGGCCGTTCACAGTGCCAGCGTCGTCGAGGCTTTTGAAGCTGCCGGTGGCATGAAAACTGCCAAGGTGTGGCTTGAATCGGCCGTGTCGTTCAATCAGACTACATTCCTACACCTTGTGCTCACAGTGCTCAAAGCCCTTCCCGTCACCTTGGCGAGCATTACAGAGGCGCGCATTAATGAACCCATTGTTGCGTTGCGTAAATCCCCACCAAACGACGTCGTGAAGCGGTCGGCGCAAGAACTTCTCAAGTCGTGGCGCACCAAGTTCACGGAGAAGGCGCCTCCGAAAGAGAGTTCGAGTCCTCCCTCGAAGCAAACGTCACCGACGGCTGCTGCCGCTGCCCCCGCTGCGTCCACGCGCGTGCCTACGAAGAGCAACACACTGCTTACCAACCTCCTCATGAAGCCGAAAGACAACAAACCCACCAAGGCCAAGGATATGACGCTAACCAAAATGCTGCAGCAAAAGCAAATCAAGGACAAAGAAGGTAGAGACTCACGTCAGGCGTCATCACCTCAGGTTTCTTCTCTGTTAGCTCCTCCATCCGGAGATGCGTCTCCTGTCGGCAAGGGCCTGGCGCTGCCGGCCATTGTGAGCTTTGGCGATGTCAAGACAACCGATGCACCGGCCGTGACGAGCTCGAAGCGGATCCGCTGGGCTGACAACCACGGAAAAGACCTCACACAAGTTCGACTCATCGAGTCGTGGCGAGACATGGTTTACCACACAGAAGCGGACGACGCTGTTCCTGCACCAGCAGCCGCACAGCACCATGACGTAAATTCTTGGCATCCATTGCACTGGTCTCATGGGACCTTCATAGAGCTTCAAGGACGCAAAACTGCGTGAGCATGCCAATGAAAAGAGCGCTCTGCGAAAGTAAGCTTTCCCACATGCGAGCTGGGATGTTCATGGCCATGTCTTGTAGCAAACATACCGAACGCCTCTCGGCAGTTAAGCCAACGATGGAGTGGCGGTCACCTGTGACTATTCAGATGCCGCCGGACGTAGCGGGTCGCCCTGCAGACCACGCGACAGACGAGACGACTCTACAGACCAACCGGACGCGGAAAGACGTGGAGTGGATCTTGCTGGGGACCGAGGTGCCGCCGCCGACGCCGCACGAATGGACGCGGTCTGCTGCCGACGTGTTTTTGGGGCCTGCCACGGTGATCCCGCTCTCGGATGGATCCCCGGAAGAACCGGCGCACGAGGAGTTCACAGCGGCACCGGCCGAACCGCTGTCGGTGGTAGCAACCGCGCTGGGATCGTTGGAAAAAACCACGATTGCGCTGCTTCTGGACAACGAGTACATCTTGCCGCAGGTGTACGACGAAGTACTTCGCAGTGGCCGCCGCATCACGGACGCTCGGATTCGGGAAATCATCGATCTGGGGCGTCGGGGTCCGCCTGCGCAACCTCACTATGGGGCCGCACCTTCGTCGTCGCCACCCCCGCAGCAAAACTACCGGCATAACTATAGCACAGACACTGCGGGGAGAAATACCGTGTACGATGGGTACTCTGGTGCTCCCAACAAGCGCCCTTTCGAGGGCTATACCGACCCCGCGGCGTACGCCCAAAAACGCCACCAGCCGGCGGCGCCCATGTACAGCCCGCCGCCATCGTACTCTCCGGAATCAGACGCCAACTTTGGCCGGCAAGCTCCACCCCCGAGTGATCGGTCGCGATTCCGCGTTGTTCCTTGTGTCCACTACCGGTCCGCTCGGGGCTGCAAAAACGGCGATTCCTGCACCTTCATTCACGAAGGTCCCCCCGGCCCGCAGCGAGGCCCCGCCATGCCAACCGGCCGACCGCTTCAGCAATTTAACGGTGCACCCATGTATGGCCGGGGCGGCTACGGTGTCGTGGGCAGATCAGGCACCACAGACCGTGGCTACTAGGAGATAGCAATAACCTAATTTAGCAACTCAACTGTAGGAGAACTGTTATTTCGGCAAATCTTTTTCAATACATGTATTTGTGCCGGCCTGGTTTTGCACTGAAAGGGCTGCGTGCATGGAAGTAGCTTCCATCACCGAGAGCCGGAAATGCATCACCGAGAGCGTGGACAGCTCTACGATGCACAACGACGTCTGCATGAACGGGAACAACTGGGTGCCGCGGATTGTGGCGTGTCGTGGGTTTGAGCGTTGATGCGTCATATTACAGCCATCGTGGATGTGGAGTGGATGTGTCTCTATCTCGAGTATAGCACTACACGTAATCGGCCGCTGAATTTCACCGGCTCGGACAGGCACGGGCGCTTGGACTTGACGGGGCATGCAAGGGTCGCGTACTCTCAAGTAGGACGATGACGCGCTGCAGAGCTTCTGGCGTCAGCGGCTTCTGCGACGAGGGGCAAATTCGAAAGCGACGGTGTGATCCGAACCAAGCCTGGCTTACTACGTGTGTATTTCGTAAGAGCGGCCGCTTTTTAACGACCTCGGTAGCTTGCGTTTCGAGACTTGTGTGCACGTTTGTGGCACCAGATATCATAGCATAGGTGAGAAAACAATTGCGTGTGAATTGATTAAACTAGTATTGACCTCTTCAATGTTGCTTGCGATTCGTGGAAGTAACCAGACCTTGGAGTCTCCTTGTCTAAGGGACACCGGAATGGTATTGTGAAACGGGAAAAACTGATTCATTTGCTGATGGCTCCGATACACCATGATGCATACTTCATGAATGCATGAACATATCTCGCTTTGTATTTATTACCTTTAAACAAGAATTGTCGGGCTGAACACTAAATCCGAAGTGCCCCCCGTTGATTTCGTCAAGGCGGCGTTTGTAGTAGCGAGCGCCTCGGTTGTATGTCATCGAATTCCAGCAATAAAGAGCCGGCAGAGCGAGGCGGAAGACCATATTATTGACAACGTTATACGAACACGCTAAGTTGCAAGCTGATTGTCATCGGTATGGTCAGTAATTCATAGAATGAAAGGGCACGGGCAACATGCTCATTGCTCGGCCTTTTGATGAGCTTTGAGTGGCAGTCTTTCATTCAATGTTCACTTGCACGAGTCGACAATTTAATCGCATCGAGAAATATCTCGAATACTTCAATAATTAACACCAACAACAGCTCGCTTAAACAGCCAATGTTCTCGGCTGGGAGAAGATACATGTAAGGGATGCTAAGTTGTTGTAAATGGTTGTGAACCATACTCTTTGGGTCTTTGAGGGGTATTGGCGGCATCATTCTATCGACTCCACCACGAACGCCGACATACTCGCCATAGCGTGCTCACATGCCAATCATAACAATCATTTCATTATTCAACTGGGTTGTTCCGTCCACTTTTCCCAATATCAACAGCATGATGAATATTGCATCATTTAAATGGAGAGTCTTTGTATTGCCCCTGAAAATGTTTCAACGCCGATGATTTCCCGAGACACCTACAAATTCGTGGGGACGCGTAGGATTTTAACTACCAGGTAGTGTGGTGTCGAGCCTACGTCTAATCAATGCATACTGCTTGTCATAAATTGATCATAAATCAGCCTTATAAAGGCTCGAATAACGCCGTTATTTGTACTTAAAGGGAGTTTATAGGTTATATACTGTATAGTCGAGAACATTTCATTTAATTGATTATCGTAGCCACCGATTCCAGTGGGACTGCATTTTAATTCGAGTTTAGACGGCTACATGCCGTCCAAACTTCAAAGAATGCAATCAGCGAGAGTATAAATTTCAAAGAAGTGGTGGTTTCCTTTTCGCAGCGGATGATGGTGGAACTCGTTTGGCGGCAGACCGTAGGTTATCATATTTTGGAGGTATATATTTTGAGATACGCAGATTCTCGGACACGCATTGGACTCGGTTAGTATGGCACCATATTATGAACCATACATAACAACCCAATTGCTTGCAGGACATCAACTTGAAACGAATCTTGTGTGGCGCGACGTCAGGTTTGCGGCATTGCTATATCCCGTGGTCAAACCAAACGACTGTGTGCTACATTTCGATGCGGCTGTGCGGATTTAATGGCGTATGTGTTATTGCTGGTTTGCTAGCCTAGTCGCGGACTTGCGGCCTTTGGCGCTCGGCTAGGCGGACTTAAGTTGTTATAGCACTGGTTGTTGGTCATATGTGATCGAGCTTGTGTGAATGCTTTATGCTTGCTGCCTTCTGCGATCCCTACGATTAACTTGTGTGGTCCTTGCGAATGTTTCTGAAGGTGCATGGAAGAGTATGAAGTTTGATAGGGTTTTACAATGAAAAAGTTCTAAGTATTATTTTTGAAAGGATAACAAATATGCGGGGTATCAAGATGAGATGGACGACAGTACTTTATCGCTGATCATAAGTTATGATCAGCAATCATTATAATACACGACCATTAATTCATATTTCGGCACAGCCGGCTCCTAAATTTTCTGGTCCCCAGCTGGCTATTAAAATTCAACATATGCATATTCGAGTTGAGCTTCGCATGACGTCCCATGGGGCTGGCGATTGTGCGGCACGGTGGATCTACCGCTAAACAAGGCGAAGCGCCAGTCGAGGTAACCAACTTTTCACGAAAGCAGAAGCCACTTCATACACACGTCATTACGACAGCAATGCATTGGGTTAATAGATTACATTGGATTGTATTTATACAGTAAAGTACAAGTTTGCAGGGATTGGTCGCAATAAATAGCTCATGCCTTGCTTAGCTGCTCACCGCGATTGCCAAGGAGCTCGAAGAAACGGCAGACACTGGCTGGTTGCGAACTTCGCGAACGTGTGGCGTGCACATGCCCATGGTTTTGCCGAGGCGCTTGCAGCCCGCGACCGTGCACATTTTGTCCTTGCGGTGGATCTCGCACAGACCACCACCGCGGTCCGTGCGAACGCAGTCTTCCACAGTGCACGTGCGGCAACCGCCGTGCTTGGCACACTTGTTGCCGCGCTGGGCACCCTTGGTGCAGCCGGGCTCGAGGCAGCGCTTGCCACCCCCGTGACTTCGGCAAAAGCCACCACCCTGGCTGCTCTTCTCGCACCCAGTGAACTTGCAGCGCGCACCACCGCCATGCGCTTTGCAAAGGCCCTGGGACTGAGCGGCGTTGGAGCAACCGTCGATCTTGCAGCATTTGCCGCCGCCGTGGCCGATGCAGTAGTTGCCGTTTTGGGCTTCCTTGATGCAACCGGTCATGCAGCACTGCTTGCCGCCGCCGTGGCGCTTGCAGAAGCCCTTGGAGCGCACGTTGCGATGGCACCCTTCTGTTGCGCAAGTCTTGCGTCGAGCAGGCTGAGGCGTAGGCTCAATATCGAAGTCGAAGGATTCACGGTCAGTGGAGTTGCTGAAATCACTAGACGCACTGCTCGAGCGAAAAAGAGGCAGCGGTGGGTACGAAAGTGTAGATGACGTGAGGTGCAGCGGTGCTAGAGTGTGATCGAGAGGCAGCATCAGCGGATGATGATCAACTGAGAAGATATTGGCCATGTTGTCATTGTCAAACAGCGATATAAGCTCGTTCTCGTTGAGAAGCGGGGCCGAATTGAAGCATCCGAAGGGAATTGGATCCATGTAGCTCGGGAACATTGCTGATGTCAGCGAAGTGGTGAATTCGAAAATGAGTATGGAGAAAGTGCCTGGTTAAAAATCGGCTGGCCACCCTTGCTACGTCCACTGACTGCACCAGTAGGAAGGCAGAGAGTATGGACAACAATTTTAATTGAGGAAAACAATGGCCAGCTGTGGTGACACTGCCCAAGTGGCGCGGCAGACGCTGATCAACGAGGGTGATCCGTGAGCTGTAGATTCTGTACCATAGAAACCAATGCTTTTGGTCAGACAGTGGGATGTTGGCAGCTACCAAAGAAAGACATTTTACATGCATCACATGTTGTAACTCGAAACACTGCATTCTTCTACTAGCCATACGATGGCTTCTCAGCTTTGAATTTTGGCCGCACAACCACTCTGGATACTGTGTTCGTGGCCCCAAGCAGTTGCACCAAAAGTGTATATACACCGTTTCAGCCGCCTTGTGATAGTGTAGAGGCCATGCTCAGCGACTGGTCAGTAGCGCGTCTTTTGACCTTGTGTGATTTGGGGGCCAGGCTGATGCACAGCTTTAGCTTGTTAAATTCTTTTTTAGGTTAGAGGTGACAGTGTCTGAAGAAGGCCCTGCAACGTCCAGTAACCACCCGTTTGCTTAATTGATTAGACGAAAGTAGCAAAGAAAATATATGATGCTCTACTGAGACGTCGGGCTGCGTCATTCATTGACATTCTTTTCTCATCACCGAAAAGGAATTTTGGTTAAACACGTACAAGTAAAATTTTGCGGTTGAGAACGCGTGAACGATTACATATGTTAACATGACCGATTTGTTGAAGTCTAAGCAATTCAATGAGTACACAGGTTGTTGTAATTGGTAATTGAATATTTTGACGAGGACAACTTGCATCGATTGGAAAGAAAACAACATGTCCCGACAGCGCTCTTTCTTGAACCGCATTATTCGTTGAAGGCATGCTTAGTTTTCGAGTTGCTCTACTCTATAGTTTCAACTAGGCACTCCTGTTGCACTTTTATCTTTCCGGAACGCGAGGCCGGATAAGCCTCCTGCTCGATGACGCTCCTCGTGCGCTGCCTCCCCTTCAAACGCCTGGAGCACAGAGAAAAACTCGTTTTGCTGCTTGTAGACGGGTACGGCCTTATCGAATTCACGAATCTGAGCCACGATGATGCTGTAGCGGCATGCTCAAACGAACTAAAAAACTTGACAAAGGAACCCAGAACTGGCCTTGGCAGCATATAGGAGGCGGCATGTGAATCAGCTCGCATATAAACGACACGAACTATGCTTAAAAAAACAACGGTAATTTGGAGGAGGTGGTTAAAAGATACACGCCATCCGTTTGGGGCATTTGACTGTAGGTCCTTATCCCGTTCGAGAATCTCCAACAGGATATGAACCTGCAGTCGAAGAAGCATGGTCTCCATTGAGACCATGCTACTTTTTTGCTGCCATCTATTCTGAACCATGAGTAAACCGGGTCAAATGATTGTAGACAGTTCAGTTGCTCGACTTGTCTACGAGAGCCATTTCTTTGCTCGCTGACTGCACGGTCCCTGTGCCACACGTCCGTGACTTATATCCTTCCGAAACGACTTCGAGGGCTCATCATAAACATACATCGTGTGTACTCAACATTGTCCGGAGCGTTTTGAGACATCCAAGTGCGTCTGTGGGGCCGTCCATGCTGGTGTGCTTTATCGGCAACTAATTCTGCTGAGTTATGCTTCGGTTGTGGCATCTATGATTCAAGTCATAGGCGTTGTCGAGTCGTGAGCATGTTCATCCAAGCAAGAACAGGTACAAAAACGCACTCATCCATAGATCATGGAGAGGATCCAACGCTTGAAGTAAACAGGCCCTTGACGAGGTGCTGTCATGGTCGTGTCCTTAACAACGCAGGCATCAGACAAGCGCACCGGTTGCTGCCCAGCTGGTGCGACATGGATGCACTGCATGCATATTGTGCAATCTGAATTTGAGCGTGGACAAATCATAGAGCTCTACCCGACCGCTTCACGAGCATATGCAACTTTTGCCGTGGGACTGAGTTGCCGTAACAAGAGCGGCTTCGCATGCAGACTGCTATCGTTCTGCTTCACTGACTTGTTGGTGTGCTAATGATGGCGGTAGCCTCGATGGTGACGCACGTGGCTGGAGTTCCCCAAGGAATTGCGCACAACCCGCATCCAAATGACAGCGGGATAGTAGTAGTGCCAATCATGCAACAGTACTCGTGATCCTAGGTGCACCATTTTCAAGAGCACCAATCGCCGAAGCTATGCACATGTACATGACCCATGTGGGGGCGCGTGGACAGGGTAGGACGAACGCGCAACACTGCATATAGTTATATTATGAAAAGGAGTAAACTCTACTAGTACAAAACAGAAAAAAGCAGCTTCAATACAGGTACAATATGTTTTATGCGCGACATGCAATACACGTGCAACTAATTTGTGTAACCGCTCTGATGTAACAAACACCAACTTATATAACACACACACCAACGTTGCACTATCTACATCAGTACCCCGATAGCATTTGCACATTTGCGAGCTTTGACTCACACCGCCAATGTTTGCCGAAACGATTGATCCCATCCCGTACGCGGGCATTAAGACAGAGCAATTCGACACGATCGAACTTATGGAATTCTTCAGCAATGCCAGCTTCATTGAAGAGGCGCAGATGTACTACTACCCACCGATCCCAGCGTACACAGCACCCGCCCCCTTTACCTCTATTGGATACCAATGCATGCCCGTACCCCTCACGCGCACGTCAACGGAAATGAGCGACTCGAGCGCCTGCACAGATAGCGACCAGTACGACTCATCGTACTGTCCGCCGCGAAAACTCTGCGCTGTCTTTGGGTGCCATCGCAACGTGCGCT
>JNBR01001815.1:0-12002 GCA_002081595.1 Achlya hypogyna | reverse complement strand
GTTCGAATCCGGGCAGGCGCATATTTTGCGTTCGTTTTTTTGCAAAATTGTATTTTCTCTTTTTCGATTCCCTTGGATTTCGTAACTTGACAGAAATTGACGTCAATGAAGGCATTTGTGCAAAGACATTATGAGTTTGTCGTATTTCACTTAGTAGTGTAATGCATAAGATGCATGTAACTTTGGATACCTGCCTAATGGTTTGCGATAGCCAACAACTGCAAGCCCTTGTTCTAATCCATGGTAGTCATTCCGCTCCTGCGAGCGTTGAGAAGCACATTTTGCGAGTAAAGGCGCTAGTAGTCAGGCAGCTTGACATTTGGCGCTTATTTCAGCGTCCGCGGCGGTGAAGTGTTGCCAAAGACGGTCATATCGTGGCGCTGTGTTGCGCACAGTTTCGCACTATCGCGCTCTTGCTGTACTCAACACAATGTGATCATATTTCAGAATATGTTGTTCCACTGCATGTGCCCCTCGTTATGTAAGACTACGGTGCCGTCAATGGTACAAAATGTGACTTCCTCGAGGCTCAGGTCATGCAGCATGTGTGAACTATCACGACATGAGCTGAAAGTTCCGCTACTAGCAGCGCGAAGGCAAAGACCTTGCTATATTTGGTTTCGAGTTTATTCTCGTGCCCAGGTGGAATAGTCTTCTAGGCTGTATGTGTTGCTTAGCTCGATGTCTCCTTCGCCATGCTTCGGGTGATCTTTTTCACCCTTGAACCAGGTCATTCGCCAATACACAGACATGCAGCCCTCATCGCAACGACACAAGTCTGCATGGTCGTGTACGTACATCGAACGAAGCTCTAGTCTCTGCTTCAAGGCAGGCACAATTGAGCTACAGAGTTGTAGCTTTTGTTAATGACGCATCCAAACAAGACGTCGCAGGCGTCCTCTCTCAAGGCAAGTGTGTATTATACTCATCAGCCATCCTATCGCATTTTCCAAATGCCAATGCTACGTCACAAAACTCTGGCTGGCAATGGAAATGAATTTGGGCCTAAAACTATGAGCCCGATTTTACTCTTTCGCACATCATGGAATTGCATGACCCCCAGGAAATGAAAACTGCAATGCATTGCTGCTTGTGCCCCCTCTCTTTCGCAGCGGGATAGTAAATAACATGCAAGTTGCTGGACTTCGACGCAGCGTGTTGGTCCAAGGAAGTTCACGCAGGACAGAATGTGAACACAATCATGCCCTACTATTTCTTTCGATGTCCAGCGCATGTCATTGCCCTTATCACAGATGCATTTTACTACGTAAACCATATTGACCTCCATGCCCAACAGCTCCAGACAGCAAGGTCTGAGCACCGCAATCGATCGCTTCGTTGGCCTGGTGTGCAATGAGAGAGCGACGGGTCCTGTCGGAGTTTATCTGATTCTATTACGTATGGGAGGTGGTGGTATCACTGGATACGGATCGAGCCAATCACACCACTCCTACGCCAACATGTTCCGCGCCGTTGCCCGTCCTGTGGCGCAAGCCGCCCGCCCTCGCCAGCCGTCGGTGCGCTGCATGAGCTCGATTCCGTCGGGCTCGACGTCGCCGCTGACCCCGCTACTCCTGGGCCTTGGCGCCGCTGGCTTGTACTACTATCGTCAGCCTCTGCTCAAGACGCTCTGCGATCCTGTGCTGATGCCGGCCGTGCGTCTTTTCGACCCCGAGACCGCGCACATTTTGGCGGTGAAGGCCGCTAAATACGGTCTTATCCCCAAGGTACTCGAGGCTACGCCGCCACCTCCTCATGCCGGTATGATTAGGACAAACGCCACGACGACCCAATGCTCAAGGTCTCGGCCTTCAATATGACCTTCGACAACCCGCTCGGCATCGCGGCGGGCTTCGACAAGCACGCCGAGGCTATGCAAGGTGGGTGTTTCCGGCGTCGGGGCTAGCGTTGGATAAGTTCTATCAGGGCTTCTTGACATGGGCTTTGGATTTGTCGAAATTGGCAGTGTCACGCCTGAGCCGCAGGTACCGAGCCCTCACACGTGCCTTGGATTGATCGTTCAACGCGCAGAGCGGCAACCCCAAGCCGCGCGTCTTTCGTCTCACGGAGGACCGTGGCGTGATCAATCGCTATGGCTTCAACAGCGTCGGTGCCGACGCAGTCCAGCGCCGCCTACAGCGCTATGCCTACTGGACTCTCGAGCGCCCGCGCTATGCTTCGGTGCGCACAGGTCCCCTCGGCATCAACCTCGGCAAGAACAAGACATCGCCGAGCACGATCGTACGCTCTTCCAGGGATATTGCCGTTTCTAACTGCAAGTGCAATCTCAGGCGGACTATGTCGCCGGCGTCGAAAAGCTTGGACCGTACGGCGACTACTTGGTGATCAACATCTCGTCGCCTAATACACCCGGCCTTCGGTCGCTCCAGGTACGACTGCTATGACGCTCATCTCTCTTGAGCGCACCCGCAGGGCAAGGCTGAACTCGAGGCGCTGGTGTCGGCTGTGCTGGCTGCGCGAAACAAGCTGTGGAAGCGTTTGCCGCTTCTCGTTAAGATCGCACCGGATCTCACTCTCGACGACCAAAAAGACATTGCTGAAGTCGCCCTCGCGCTCCAGATCGACGGCCTCATTGTGTCAAACACGACCATTACCCGCCCCGAGTCGCTAACAAGGTACGCTGCCCGAGCACAGCGGATAGGAAGAACGACGAGCGTAGCGAGCACAAGGGTGAGACCGGTGGCTTGAGCGGTGCACCCGTCAAGGACATTTCGACCAAGGTGCTCCACTCAATGTTTGAACTGACGAAGGGTCAAATCCCGCTCATCGGTGTCGGCGGCGTTGCCACCGGCAAAGACGCCTACGAGAAGATCCTTGCCGGCGCAACTCTGGTGCAGATGTATTCGTGCCTCGTGTACGACGGGCCCATGGCCGTGGTATGCGCCTTCCGTCCCCGCCGTCGCATCGGCTCATCCGTTTGCCATAGCCACGCATCAAGGCCGAGCTCGCGGAGTGTCTCAAGCGCGACGGGTTTGCGTCCGTTCACGAAGCCATCGGCGCTGCCCACAAGGCGACACCCACTTCCTAAGCGTGCTCATCAGTGGCCTGTTGACACCGGCTGCAAGTTGTGTTGGTTTAAACAATTCACTGCCAACCATTACTGCGCAGTTATATGCCGCTACTGATTCCAGGCCGCCTTGTGTGTATCTTGGTGACTAAGGAGTGACGCGCCCAAGAGGAAAGCATGTAATCGAGCCTCGAACGTGGGCATCCAGCTAGGCCAGCCAGTGCCAGCGAGTCGCACGTCGCCAGGCTGTTCAAGGGAATTGGGTCGTTCGTCTCCAGAAAAAAGCGAGGCGCCGGAAAGGCCGCCGAATGGCATTCTGGAATTCCCCGTGCAACTTCGAACTTCGAGGAAGTCGCACCGCCCATGCTTCTCGTCCTCGGCCGACTGCCGCGTGCATCTCCGTTGCATCGAGGCTATCACCCGTTCCGTTCCTCCGCGACCACTCGGTGCCGTCGGTTGCGTCCCGCTTGGAGCCATTGCTCGTCGCAGCATGGCGCATTCCATTGCCTGTTGGAGGATCGACACCCTGGATGATGAAAACGGCGAAACAAAGCGCGAAACGCCAGCGGCGACCGCAGCTGAGGCAGCCAGGGCAATGGCCACCGTTCTGGTCGCGCCGGCACCTGGCGAGCGGAGGCGCTTCGGCGCGCGTGGCCACCGAAAGCACTGACGGTGCCACGTGCTGCGGTAGAATCGAAGTTCGAAGCGTCGAAAAGCAGATTTCACGGAGATCCAGTGGCGTTTCGACGAGCTTCTGGCACATCCAAGTGCCCACTGGCCCTCTCATTGACCATTTTCGATGCAGATTGTCGCGCTGCTCGCCGTCGTTGCAGGCGCGGCTGCGCAGACCACGAACTTGTGCTCCAGTCCGTCGTGCTATGCTGGCGCCCAGTTCTCAAGTGGCAACAAGCTCTCGGCAGCCGAGGCCATCGGTAACCTTCAGGCGCCATGCTATCAATCGACGCCCAACGGTGTCGCCTGCTTCGCGTACACGACGGCTGGCAGCTGTCCCAACTTTGCAGGCATGTCCGATTGTGGCGGGGGGTCCGTCGTCACCAAGACACCGCTGACGACGACTCTTATGCCAACAACCTCAGTTGTGACCACCACCCCCCTTACGACATCCGCACCGGTGGCACCTTCGTCCAGGCACCCAGCAACCCCAGGCGGTGCCTCGACGACATCGCCGGGAGCCACACCCGCGACGCCTCGCTCAACGACTGGCCCCGATGGATCGTCGTCAGGCACGTCGTCACCCAATAGCGCCAACAACAACGCCAACATGAGCGACTCGTCGTCGTCTGGTCCCGGTGTCTGGCCGTACTTGGTGGGTGGCGGCGCCGCGCTGCTGCTTATCGGCGTTATCGTCATTCTGCTCGTGCGCAAATCGCGGGACGGCGACGATGACGACGAGGTCGAAAACCACATCTACCAAAGCCAGCACCGTAGCGGGAAACACTCGATCCAGTCCGTTTCCGGCACGCACCTGAGCCCGTACGATATGAAGCACACCCATGCGTACGACGTCGAAACAGGGTACCAACCTACGATCGGGTATCACGACCCTCGTCCGGCTGCTGCCTACCAGCCTTCCTACGCGCCCCAGTCGCCGTACCGAGCCAAGCCTGCGCCCGTTGCTGTGCAGGCGAACCAGTTTCAGGCACCGCCCGCGCAGCATCAAGGCGCCCCTAGCACCCGCGACATGCATCTGCTGAATGCTCACCCGTCGCCTGACATCGACCGCCAATCCGTAACCTTTTAACGTGCTCGTCTTAACATAATTAGAATACCCTCGTTTAGTGTCATCGCCTACACACCTACCGTTCATCCAGTTCCTCTAAGCGCACATTCCTCTCCATCCTGAGGAGCTGGCGACGACAACCTGACATGCGAACTTGCCACTCTCTCCCATAAGCGCTGCTTGTGGCGGCTCACTCCACCATTGCACACCGACCTGGAGAGCGAAAGTAGATCATCGGGCCAATATGGGCAGTACAAAGTGATCGCAGCTAAAGCTTAAGAATGACCGAAAAGACATCGCCGAAGTCTTCCGTGCGCTCTAGATCGACGGCCTCATAGTATCTAAGGCCCAACCAACACCTGGTCCGAGTCGCTCACGAGGTACACTGCACGAGCACGGCGGATGAACGACGAGCGCTAAAAGCTAAAGTTGTTGGAGCAAATCTTAGCCACACCTCGTTTAACTATTCCAACTCCGCCACATGTTCCGCTTATTACTGAGTCGACTCATGAATGGAGCATTGCAAGGCGGCGGGCTATCGCAGGCAGGCGGCCAAGGCACGGGGTACTGAGCTAGCAGTCGATGCACGCGCAAGTGCGCACCAGGCAACCAGTCGCAACTTCAACTTGGGCGACGGAAATACTTATTTGAAGGGTTAATTTTATGTCGCTGCCATTCAGCGGCTGTTGAGTCAACACATCCGGATCCGGATGACAGATATATCTTCGCCATCGTTGCCGAACGACCATGGACCCTCGGGAAGTGCACCGGCCGTCGATGGTGGCGGGCATGCGCGGTAGTCGCGCCGTGCTGCAGCCGTCCACACCACCTTCGCAGATCCCATTGATCATCTGCGCCTACTATCTTCCGCTCACCGTGACCAAGGAAGGCCATGGCAAGTTTCGTGCCGAGCCTGCGGGCGACCGCCTCTTGGCATCGACCCACGCTTTCTCGCACGAAGATCTATTCCGCGTGGGCTCCACGCGGCGTAAAATCAAGTTTGTTGGTACGCTGGATGTAACCTTTGAAATCGCACCCCACGAAGAGGCCGAGGTTACCAAGGTGCCGACATCTCGCTCTACGGCTGATGCTGATGTTGCCTTAGGTCTGCGCCGAGTTCTTTTGCACACCCGTATTCATCACGTCGGACGCCGACCGCACGGTATTCGACGCCTTCTGCAAACGGTCGCTGTGGCCTGTGTTCCATGGCATCGTGCACCCCGACGGTATGGCCGCTGCCTTCGAGCAGGCCCCGGCCGCGTGGCCCGCCATGCTCAATATCAACCGCGACATCGCGACAACGCTGGCACGGGCACACGAGCCCGGCGACCACATCTGGCTGCAGGACTACCAGGTGGCCTTTGTGCCCATGTACCTCCACCGACTCCTGCGGCTGACGCCGCCACCCGTCGGGCTTTTCTTCCACGTGCCCTTCCCGCCATTGAGCGTCTTTCGTATTCTAAGCCACCGCGCCGAGTTGCTTAAAAGCATGTTGCAAGCCAATTTGATCGGGTTCCATCTTTACGAGTGCGTTGTCGCTTGAAGTCTCACAAGTTATGCGCGCTGTGCTAGGCACGCCAAACACTTTTTGTCCGCGTGCAAGTCGATTCTCGGCATCTCGTCGCCAGCGATGGTCCAGGGTCAGTTTGGCATCGAGTACGGCGGTCGCCGCATCGCTATCACCTGCTCACAACTGACCGTCGACGGTGCCCGGGTCTACTTCTGGTCCGCAAGCTGGACAACTCACAGTGACGTTCTAGCTCGAAAAGCAACTCGCGACCGCGGCCGTCACCGACGAGGTCATTGCATATCGCCAAGCATACCCGCGCAAGCTCTTGTTTGCAGGCGTCGACGTGCTGGATCCTTTTCACGGCCTCCTCGGGAAACTGGCGGCTTTTGAACTGGTAGCTTTCCACGCCCCACACCGCGGCCTACCTCCGTCATAGTTTCTTGATCACCATCCCGCGCAGCAGCCCCGTGTGATGCTATTCCAATTCGGTGTGCTCACACGCTTTCTTGGCACCACCGAGTACTTGGAGGTTGATTGTCTCTTCTGTGCACCCGTGGCTCATTGTCGCGTAGAAAGTCCGCACTGTCGTCGAGCGGCTCAATTCAAAGTACAGCGAGCCGGTTGTCGTGTTCCAAGTCACAGGGCGCAACCTTACTTGTGCCGAACGCTTGGCGTTGTGGCGCGTAGCTGAAGTATACGTATCAACTGTGCTGCAAGAGGGCCTCAATATTGGCGCCTACGAGTACATTGTGGCTCACAAGTACGTTTCAGGCGCTGGCTGCGTCGCTAAGACGGACTAGGAACGCCACGGGCATTGCCATTCTGAGCGAACGTGCCGCAAGCAGCCGCCTCCTTCACGGCGCGCTGGTTGTTAACCCGTGGGACCTGCCGTCCGTGGCCAAAGCCATGGCAACGGCCGTTCTCATGCCAGCAAAAGAGCGTGAGTTTCGCCGCGACTGCGACTTGGTGACAATCGGATCGCACTCGCCCGTGCGCTGGGCGTACTGCGTCGTGCAAGATATCGCCAAGGCTGCTGCCATCGTCAAGGCGGGGACGCACTTTTTGTCAGAGTCGCCCACGGTGCTCCAGCTTCTGCAAACGGACAAGTTTCTCGACCTGTACCGCAAGAGCTCTCGGCGCGTGTTCTTTTTCGATTACTACCGCACACTCGCACCGGACGTGTCGTCGGACTTTGGCATTGTGTGGCCGGACGTGCCCGTGAGTGTACTATCAAGTCTCGAGCAACTCTGCCGCGACAAACGCAACTCGGTGTTCGTTGTGAGCGGCTGCAACTGCGAGCTGCTCTCAGACAAGTTTGGCTCTGTACCCGGCCTGGGCCTTGTAGCCGAGCACGGATACTTTCTGCGCTGGGCGTATCTTGGCCACAGTGCCCGTATCGACAAGTACGTTTCACGCATGAACCACTGGCTCATGGACGTCCAGGCCATGGGAACTGTACGGTGATGTGTTTCGTGTGAATGCGGCTTGCGGCAAGTGGAGAGAGAAGGCGCAAAGCATCATGCAAATCTACGTCGACCGTACAAACGGCTCAGCTCTTGAAATGCGCCGGAGTTCCATCTTGTTTCGGTACGCCAAGTCAGATCCTGAGTATGGCCTGCTGCAAGCCTTGGATTTGCGTGAACAGCTTGAGCTGCAGCTAGCGGTACCGGCAACGTCTCTGCGAGGGTGCTCATCGAATGTAGAACTGGCCGCTCAACATCATTCAAGGCAAGGATTACATTGAAGTGCGACCGGACGGCCTCGGCAAAGGCAAGATTGTGGCCCAGATCCTCAACAAGCTCCAGAAGGACTCGGAAACGCCACTCGACTTTGTGATGGCCATGGGTGACGACGTGGCTGACGAGCTTATGTTCGACGCCGTCGACTCCTTCGCCAAGACCACCCATGTTCCCACAGGTACCTACCTCCCCTGCGCATCAGTGAAGCGACAAAGCTGAGTTTAGTCGTGACTTGTACGGTCGGGCACAAAGCGACTCAGGCAACGTACTTTCTCGAGGACCAAATGCAAGTTGTGACGCTGCTCAACGGTATTCGACTCGCGCTTACCAAGGTACGGGGCCAAAGTTAACTTTGTGCTTTGAACGGATGGCCCAGAGCAACCGCAACTACTCAGTGTCGGACATGCAAACGATGCTGGGCCGCCATATGCACCACATCCCGCAGATCTCGTTCACATCGACACCACCGTCGCTTGTGGGTGAAGCCGCCGGTGTCTCGCGCAAGAACAGCGCCAAGACCCTTCGCTCGGGCCTGTACGTGGCGCTGGGCAATACTTCGCAGTAGCGTTTTGTTTAGGACCCCTGTGCTCGAAGAAGACCACGGCAGCACCGACGATGTGGCGAATGCAACGCGGCGGCGCTGGAAGCGATATGTTTTCCTTTGTACGGTCGTTGGGTGGGGCCTCTACCGCTATCGAGGAAGCCTTCTACGGCACTGGAGGAAGTGGAGCGTGCTTGCTGTTGTACTTGCGATCGTTGCCGGCAAGGCAACCTCTGACGACATTGACGAAGACGAGGCCAAGACAGTCTGGGAGGGCCCCCGACGCCGAAGTACCGCATCGTTCAAGGAAGAAGACTAAGTCCTATGTATACCAACCATCTTGGGGAGCTCGTGAGCCAGCACTATAAGATCATGGGCTGAAGCGTGCATGCCCCACATTTGTGATGAAAGGCCTCTCACTTTCGTTCTCTTCTTCACACACATGATCCATTGCCTTGTACGACACGCCACGTACGCGCTACCAGAGCCATGCTACATGCGGCCAGCACGCCCGCCGCGCATGCCAGCAACTGCGTTGCCTCCTTGTCGAGACCTTTTCACGGCTGCCTCACTAATTGGATGCTGGTTTTTCCCAATGTTTTTCCCTCTGGCCGTTGCACATGCGTTGTGACAGGTTTGTGGACAGAATCGGATTTCACAGGTTTCTATAAATAGCTTGCAACCGCTGCGGCTCGCAGTGTGGAACGAGACGGACGATGGGCAAAGCCGGGTGCTTGCAGTGCTGCGCCGGGTTCTCGGCCATCGGGATGGTCTTCTTGACGATCATGGCCATCTTGTTGGCGTCGCAGCCAGAGTACATCCATGGCTACCATCACAAGACCAAGCCGCAGGCCAAGAACAGCTGCATGTACGCGGCGGTGCTCTATGGCCTCACGTTCGCCGGCGCGACGTACCTCCTTCGCAAGCACAAAGAAGAAGAGAGCATGCGCTACGGCGTAGTAAGCACTAAGGACGAGGCCGAGCTGCTCAAGAATGACGACAACGATAGCGACCTCCCCGTCAAGACATCCGTACTCAGCACCCTCAAAAGCCAGCTCATGAACGCCAAAGTCATGCACAGCGAAGAAATGGCCAGCCTTGTCAAGGGCGACTCGGCTGCAAGCCCCCGCAGCAAAAAATCCAAGCCTCGTAAAGGCGATTAGCGCATTAAACCGATTATCGATACTCTTTGTATGCCTCAGGGCTTGTGCAGCTTGGAAATGCAACGTCGTGGCACATAAGACATCTCGAAGCGACACGCCCGAAGTGTTTTGGCATCCCGTCGTCCCCGAACTTGTGTCCTCAAGTACAAATTGCTACGGCCCCATCATCATTTGGCTCCAGCGATGAATACCAATGAACTGCCAACTGCGGAATGAGGCAACATCACCCGCCAACACGGATCATCGATTAGGCAGCAACGAGAGGCTAGCATGGCTGGGCTATAAAGGACGCCGCGCTCCTCACTACAACTTCGGATGCGAGACGTGTGGGAGAGCTTTAGAACCATTTAAATGCCTCTTTGACTCAAGATAGCGACTCTTTAAGATCGCGTACCCCTTCAAGATACCACATCTCGATATTTGGACGCAATGCCTGATGCCAAGGCCGAGCCTGCTGCGAACGAGCTCTCGGATGCCGAGTACCGCAAGATCTCGTCGCGACCCCACATCAAGCACAACGACATGACAGCTGAGGTGTGCACCGAGACGGTTGAAATCATCACGATGGCGGTGGACAAACATGTGCCCCTCAAAAACTACGAGGCCGCGGCGCAACTCATCAAACAAAGCATGGACAAGAAGTTTGGGTCGTTCTGGCACTGCTTTATCGGTGAAGGCTACGGCTTTGATATCAGCTACCAACAACGACACATGCTTTACATGTACGTAGGTGAAATTGGCATTCTTGTCTACAAATGCTAAATCTTGCGCTGGCAATGAGAATGCACTTTAATCGTCTTTGTTAACGATGATTCAAAATACGGAAGGTAGCTCTAGATGACATGATGCATAGCAAACCAGGCGTGCTCCGAGCAAGGTCTCCTTTCTGAGCTAGGCCAAAATAGCGCATTTCAAATGCTACAACGCACTCTAGCGCTTATTCTGGTACTTTGTACTATATGGCCATCGCCTCGAGACGCGGTGGAGTACCGAGGTCTTCCCACGAGTCGAGAGAGCGCTTGAGGGCTTTGAGCTCAAAGGCCTTGCTCTTCGCTTGACGTTGGTTGATTTCATTGCGGCGCTCGAGACACGAGAGAATGAGACAAAACACAAAAATGACGGCGTAGACGATGGCACCGAGCCAACAGTTCTCAGCATGCTTTTGGCGGGGCACAGATCGGTTGAGCCCAGAGACAAAGCCGGGCTGGAGGTATAGCAGCCACCCAAGCAGGCTGAGGAAGGCCGCGCCGAATACAGAGAGAATCGTGCCGCAAAGCAGCCACCGGCCCATGACTCTGACGCCCCTTCGGTGCAAATGCAGTTTCACGAGCCCTGGAACATTGATTTCCGAGCACGAGGACGTTGCTTCTCAGAAAGTAGCAAAATAGACCGTCACAGAACAAAATACCAGGAATTGTTGCGAACCCATATCCGCACACGCGACCAGCGCTTTTGCATTGCCTGGAAACATATCTCCTCACAAGACAGCCTTCATAGCATAACGCTCCACATTGCAAGAGCGTTTATATCTTTAGCAAGGGTGTCGCGTGATGGTAAGTAGTGTGTGGGGCCTACGCACAAGTTTATTCGTGCGAATTCGCAAGCCGGAACATAGAGATACCGATGCAATCGGTCACATGGCAGTTCTTGTTGATGTCGGGGCGCAGGTACGACCAAAGTACGATTCCGACACCACGCACCATTCAGTAGAGAGATTCCATATTCAGTTCAACTGGAATGGAGCAGGACACAATCATACTAGATTCTCACTGCGCAATACTAATAAACAAGCCGCTAGGAATCGCCCTGCCCCTAGAGACCAATGCGAGGTGTCAAAACCCAGTTGGCTTTGAGATGATGGCTGTGTCAAGCGGCTCCTTGGTGTGTATACCCCTTTCGTCGTCGCATGGTCTGTACACTGTGGAAGAGAGCGATTGCTTCGTCGTGGTAAACCAGCTACTGCAACGTCGTTTAACGTATTGGCACGAATATTTACTATGCTCCGAAGCAACGCAATATTCCCTGAAGGAACTCAATATTCACTGTAGCAATTCAATATTCACTAAAGCAACTTGGCAATATATTGCAAAGTTTGAGGATACAGCAACCTGGTGTGCTCTATATGTTGCTCTTCGTCACTAATCGCAAAGCCTCTGAAAGGCAGGATGACGACGAAACAGGGTCAACCAAATATATTAGTTGTGGGCAAGGACATACTGTCCTTTAAACGTAGGACGCAACACATAACACGACTCTGTGCTTAGCACGCCGGCTTGGGGA